>JAGTTF010000688.1:0-12359 GCA_019095985.1 Streblospio benedicti | reverse complement strand
TATGAATACAAATTTCAATAAGATGATGATAAACAGACATTTACCGCTTTTGGCATCTGTGTGGAAATTCAGTATGAACACATTTGGTCCATCTTGTCCACCCATATGGGTATTATAATCGTCTATGAGAACAGGCTTTTCACCTGTCTCATACCACACTTGGACTTAACACCTCCTGTATGAAAGTTGGATAACGCTATAACAGGCTTTTTTATCATGGAATCTTGTTGCAAGCATGGAAACCTTACATAAACTGAATAGGACCACCTTTTTCAGTTTGGTTTTTTAAAGTTACAGGTAGTCCTTTACGGTTACCACGCACTGTTCCACAAGCTCAATTTTCTTAACCTGCAGGTTTATGGAACAATGCAGGGCTACTGTAGAAGTTGTCCATGAATACTGTGTGACCTTTCTGGTCATACCCATGTAGAAGTTTCGTAACAACATTACCGGCGAGCCCTAAGTTCTCATCATCCTGCTCAACGTTATTCGTCTTACCTGTATAGGGGAATGAGCCGTAGTGCATACCCACTAAGTGACTCATTTAGAGCCCAACTTTTTATACCAAAACGGGTACGCTTGGCAGGCATGTACTGTATAAAGTACACCCTGCCAATAATACACATTGTTCTGCCATCTGAATAAGTAGTAGCGCCATTGTGAGGGTTGAATGGGTAATATTTTAAAATGCAGAGGCAATGTCCACTTTGTACATCATAGAATGAGCGCCGAAGCTTTTTAACACAGTTACAGCATCGTCTATTGTTGTGTACGTCATACTGAAACTTTCCTGCGTTCGTGAGTTTATGATCGCCGACACCTGAATATTGGGCTATTCACATTGTCTATTCTTAAAATGTACATGAATATATTTATTTAAATTTCAAAGCAATAACTTCCTGTTCACAAATGAATAAATATTACATTCAGTACATTAAAATAGTATTGTTGAGTCATACAAACGTCATACGTAACGTTTCTTAGAAATTAACATCATATGTTAGGTGCAAGGTTTATAGTCCATGTATACCTGTACATATTTAGTCATGTTTATGTACGAAAGTCTACATTTACAGTCATAAACTCCTACACTTGTAACCACACACTCATATATTCGCATATTGCAAGTGGACAAGCAGTTTTCCATATACTGTTCAATTGGGTTAATTCTGCAAATGTCAATTCAAACCCATCCGACCTTTTCGCATTTCTTTTTTGATCAAGTGATCGATATCACTTGGGTTTAGCTTTTCCTTGGCATTGGATTTGGAGGAAAAGATACGGTGATTGGTTTTAGGGGGGGTCAATGAAGGTTCTGGTATTTTGGATGAACTTCCTCATGTTGGACATTTCATCCTTGGTGACTGCCACTTGGCAGGCACCATAATCACTGTTTTTGTGCTCATCAACCTGCAAAAAAATTGTTTAAAAGTTGAGAACGAGATTGAGTGTTGATTCGTAGAATTGTGAACGCGCTCATCTGTGATTGACACTAACACACTGAGTGTCCCTCACAATTCTAAGATTGACACAATATCATGCTCAAAGAACAAACAGATTAATAAAATTGCAATATAGATGTGGCAAAAAAAAATTTCATTCGTTTCATTTTATATTTGATATTCACTAACATATATTGTTTTTGATTTTAACTTTTACGGTCTGAACTTGCTGTTAGCATATTAATCAGTTTAAATTAGTGTGTAACAAAGCATTATGCATTGTATTAAATTACCTGTATTGTAAAAAATTATCATTGTACATAGCTGATGCTACATCCGTTGTTTTCATATGTTGAACAACTCCTGAAAATGTGTTTTTGATTACAATTATTATATAAGAAAATCAGTGTCAGAAATTTTAATGTTAGAAATAAACTTGACAATCATTATATTCACAAATTATTTCTTCTAGCTGCGGTGGCCAGCATCTTGACATAACTTAAGATGTCGTCACATCGCATATTTTAGTGACGCCACAACATGGTAATGAATGATGAGATGCTGGCGACCGCATCTAAGATAATTGTTTATTTTTTTTAATTATTACCAGGTCTTAGTCCGTTCTAAAGCACATTTTTTTATATTATCACGTCTCTAGCAGACACGTAATCTGTCTGCAAAGAGACACTCTTGTCCACTAAATTTGTGGCATATGTCACATGGGATGATTTTGTGTAGTTATGGAAGATGTTCTTCTCTGTTAATTGATGAATTGTCTCTACAAATGTATAGCATTAATAATTTTTAATTACTCAAAATGTCAAAAATGTTTAGATCTTTGGGGGGGATAATTTTCATATAACAGTCAATTTAACGTGGTTTATTTTTTTGTAGGAGTGGGTTAAAAGTAGTACGGATGAGAACTAACCATATACAATTTTATCAGGACAGTCCTGATACAACTTATTTTTATCAGGCAGTTCTGGAGACTGATAAACAATGAAAATACATGCAAAACACTGATATAAAATGATATATTACCTCTGTCTGAACAGCTTCACTATGTGCTTCCTTTGTGTGATCCTTCTTCTCAATGCTTTTTTCAACCATTTGTCAGAGAAATCATACACTGGCCTTGATCACTGTTGTCGGTAGTGAAGTAAGATAATTTTTTACCAGAACAAATCTGATGAATTTCTCAATTGAGTCCAAAAATTCCTCTTTGTACTGGCCTCACGATCTTCGATTTTTCAAAATTTTTTACTCTATATTTTCATACAGTTTGGGCAAATCATCCACTCGTGTGCAACCAATCGATTGAAATAAAGTTTTTCACTTTGTGCATTAGACTTTCCACATCCATGTATTTCGGCATTGAAGCGTTCATTATAGGTGAATCTAGAAAATAATATCAAACTACAAATACAAGCTATGTATATAAATGATTTAATGTGTTCTCTTTCTCCATTTATTCGAAGTATTGCACTGCATTTTGAGCGTAAGACATTTCAAACAATATTTGGTATACTGTTTGGTTATTGGTTCATATTAGATACAGCATCTAATGATGGCTAGACATTATTAAAATGTAGTTTATGATTAAATAAAACATATATAAAATAATAATACATCTTAAGTCATTCTCATCATATCTGTGAAGTCACCTGTCCTTAAGGCAAACACACCATAGCACCACAAATGCCAGTCGGTCATAGATCACATAACATATCAAAAAATATCGTAGAACCACAAATACCAGTCAGATTACTTGTATACCACATATCATAACATAATTTGGCAAAATATCTGAACTATATAAATGTCAATCACATAAAAATATTTAATATCAACAATGTCTTATGTCACAATGTTCACCATCAAGATAACACAAGTTCATTTAGCAGTCTTTCATCAAAAATCACAGCTGTAGTCTAAACCATCTTCTTGGCTTTGTTCAGTAATTTAGCATAATCAAGTCCACTGCCGAGCTTCTTTACGTCGGGGGCTGAGATCTGCTGGGATACTGTTTCTGGTTATGTTCAGGGCTGCTTCTTCCTCGGCACATATGCGGCGGTACTATGTACCACTACGGATCCGTCGGCAAACTTGATTTCGATCTTGTTCAAATGGGATAAGACGGCTGCCTCATTGTCCGGTCCGGGGTGCAGGGAGGAGTCCATGGGGCTCACTGTCACGTCAGGTGTACTTCCTAAATCGCTCTCGTCACAGCTACTTGTTACATTGCCAAAGAGTTCCACCGGATTGTGAGATCGCTGGTCCGTGGACCCAGCTGCCTCTGCAGGCTTTTTTTCTTATTAGCAACTCTCTTTCTTTTCCTTTGCTCACGGCTGTTTTTGATCTTTGACTTTGGACTGTAATCTTGGCGTCCCCTGGGACTCATGGGACTGCGGCTTTGGCTGCACTCTGTTCTTATGGCAATAATGTTGCTGGTTTCTCCCCCACGAGTGGTCCAGCCCGAGGTGTTGCGCATAGTCACGGGAGGTCTCACAATTCGTCTGGGCGCCGTGGGGCACTTCTGGCAAGGTAGGCTTCTTTGTGGATGCCTCATCCGTCATTTCACCTTTACATCCTCGAGTCGGAACCTCGTTGTGTGCTTTACTCTGACATGCTCGTTGAACAATCTTTCTCCATCGGTTGTCAAATGCGCCACACCCTTTTTTCTGGGGGCAGACATAGAATCGGATTCCATGTTCCACTTGCCTGTGACGTTTGAGTTCGTTTTTATTCCTACTCTCTATGCCACACTCATAGCACATCAAATGTGCATCTCCTAAGAAATGCCATCATTTTAACCTTCTTTTTAATCCTCTCAAAGTCTCTCTTGTGCATAACAAACTGCCCAATTCATCAAACTAACATTATTTCCAATGAATCCAAATCAAAACAATTAATATTGTAAAAATATAGATGGAAATCTTGAAATCAAAGATGCATGACTACGTTTATGAGAAACACATAAGAAAAGTCAGAAAAACCTACTACATGTATATTGTTATTGATAATGTAAACTGCATGGAAAATAAACACTACAAAAGTTTAATAGCAGACAAAAGACTTACATGTTTTTTTTGTAATCTTCCTTTTGCATAGTGAAGACCAGTATTGTTGGCACATTTCTGTATAATTTTTTTTGTACACTTAACACATGTGACAACAATTATTCCAGCCAAACTTTACCACAAACAGTCACATGTTTGTTTTGTGTTTAGCCCATGTAAATGGTTGTTTAAAACCAGAAAAAAATTTGACAATGGTCATTTGAATGACCACCTGTAATGACAGTAGAAAAGCAAAGACCTATATGAAATGTTGGACTTAGAGAACGTTAAATGAAAGAAAAATGGAAACAAATCAAAACAAACAATTTCCTGTTTTTTTGTCATACAAAATTCTGAGGATATGGCCAGCATGCTCCCTTCATGGGCTGATAGCCAGGCTCTGAAAAACAGTTTAAAAACCAGCGGTGAATAAATATAGTATTATCTCATTATTTTTTATTCAGTGTTTTCAGAACATTTGATGTCGAAAATTCCAAAACACATGAAACCAATTATTAGACATCATGACATGAATGCAATATGCCACATAGCCAAATTTTTGCTTTTTTTTTTTTATACTAGAAGGCCCGTATCCTTCGGACGAAAATTCTGTATTCCATCAATTTATAACAGCACAATTATTTGTCTTGACAACAGTGGTGTCACTGGTGTTTATTCCCATGTAAATACTAATCAATGAAAACGCCCGGGGCAGAAAAATTTGACACATTATCCACATGCATGCACAGTTCAAAGAACACCACAAGAAATGTTAAATAAGAACGTTCGATTGAAAGAAAAAATGGAAACAAATCAAAACTCACATATATCTTTTCCAGTTTTTTTTGTCAGGCTTCTGAGGAGATTGAATACTCCCTTCATGGGCTGATAGGGAAGGCATTGAAATAACAGTATTAAAACCAGGGTGAATAAATATAGTATTCAGTTTGAATTCAGTGTTTATCAACATTGATGTCCAAAATGTAACACATGAAACCAATTCATTAGACATCATGACATGAATGCAATATACATCCATTAAAATTATATTTTTATTTTATATTGACCAGAACTCTGCAAGTGAATGTATGTAGTTAGGGACCATTCCGTATTTATGACAGGGTGAAGTAGGAGGATTTTAGGGCAGTCCATGAACTTTTGTCACAATGTTTGGGGGGGCTATCATTTTTTTCACAGAAAATGTACCTCTATTTTTTAGAGATTCTGTACTAAAATTTACTGTTTTTTATTATGGATATCCATAAGGTGAAGGGTCATCAATTTTTGTCACATAAAAATTGAGGCGGGGTTACAAATATTTTTCACAGAAGTTTGAGGGGCTATTAATTTGTTCACAGAAATTTTGGAAAATCCTCCTACCCAACCCTGTCATAAATATTGGATGGTCCCTTACGTGAAACAAAAACGAACAAACTTTTAAGGTCTAAGAAGAAACCAAATGAAATTGAAATAAGTTGATTGCTCACAGTCTATTGAACGTTTCTGTCAATAAATTTATATATCAATGGAAGTGTGTACAAGTGCAGTTAATCATTCCTCTGGTCATTTACCAGTGCGACTTAAGATGATAGTATTAGCTTTTTATGAAAATTTGAAATCATTTTATTAAATCACTTTAATTTTTAAAGCACTTTTTGTAGAAAATATATGATAAATGAAAATGTCCACATGTGCAGCAGTTTACTGAAATTACTGCAGACGTCTACAGAGTAGACTAAATACAAACGTTAGACATAACTTGTCTAGTCATTAATCAATATGGTCAACACAGCAAATCAATATTCCTTCTAGCCACAAATAACATGTATCTTTCAGAATATAATGCAGGTGGTTTCTAAGGGGTCAAGAAATCCAATATCTCTTATTATTTTGGCCTTATTTTCCACATCCCTAATTTTGGCCTTTTTTCCCACATCCCACAAATGGTCAGCCTTTTCTTCCAATTAATCAAACTTTACAAGTGCTCCAGTCACGTATAAAGACACAGATAGAAGCCTACAGAGTATACCGGCATTTGATTGATTTCAAAATAATTTATGATATAGTGTAGTCTTTAAAAAAATCTATAGACTAAGAACAACTCTAATCGTACACTATATATTTCATGATTATTCATTAATCTATCAATCAAACATTGGCAGTGCTCCATTCATGTATGACACAAATATAGGCCTAAGCTAAGTTCAAAGAAGTCCATACAGTCAAGAACACAATCGTTCGGTGGCCCTTTCATACTCAAAGCACAATACAAACCTTGATTAGATCAGCCAAATGAACGGCTATTACATAACCTAATCACCCAATCAAGCTAATCAATCAGCTAGCAATGCAGAACCAATAGATTAGGTCAGCCAAATAAATAATCTTGAAGATGAGGTTTATGTAATGCACTCTTTCATTGGTGTTTAGAGCAAAATTAAGGTAAAATCAAGATAAAATCAAAGTAGCAGGGTAAAGAGCATATAATGAGTAATATGTAAAACAGAACATTTAACACACACACACACACACACACACACACACACGCACGCGCACATGGCTTTTCTGGAGTTAATACCTATAGAATATAGTACTTTTCATCATGTGAAGTACTTGAATAAACATAATATTGATATACCTCCATATCTCAAAGAATTTCTTTTGCATTTACTTGCTATCAAGAAACATACACAAAACTATTCTAGCACAATAATTTGCAGTCCCGAGGTCAAGATCCTTTATTTGCAATCACTAAAGGTCGTATAAACCCACTCAAGCATATCCATATGTAGTTAAAAGTCTTACTGGCAATGTTGAATTGATGCAGTGTTTAAAAAGATTGGGGCACAGTATTTCGTATTCTAAACTTTTAGAAATTGACACTGCTCTCTGTTGAGGATGAGGTTGAAACCAAAGCTACATCTTTATCTCTCACGGAGGTTAAACAAGAACTCCAGCAGCTTTCCAAATTCATTGTGAAAAAGAAGCGGTAAGTATTTAAAAACAGATGCAGAAAAGAAGCAAGTTTTTTATGCAATCAAAGGTTTGTCAGCAAGAAGTAGAAAGATACTTCTCAGGGGAAGTGCAAAGTGAAGCTGTGCCACATGGAGAATTGTTAAAAATCTTTGGCAGTACTGTGCCATACGGCCTGCCTGGGCCGCTGCCACCCCAGACCGAGAAGGCAGAGAGTGGTCTGCGGGCGCCACCCGGCCTGCCCGCACCGTCACCACACCCACTCGTACATTGATTTTAATGAATTTTAAACTAATCTCGTATGAAAAAGTGAGTAAATTGTACATATATATATGTATATGTTTAAGAAGTGTAAATATTTAAAGCACTGCCAGTGGGCAAGATTTTATTTATGGCATATTTTTTTTAAACCCAAACTATTCACTCGTGGCGGTGACCACCTACCGCCAGCCCGCGCTGACCGTCCCCTTCGGGCTTCACTGCCAGGACGCCATGGATACGATCCTCAGCGGTGTCGAAAGCCCCACCGCTGACCGGGAGATACATAGGAGAATTTTTTCGGTATTGTCACTTCGCTCAAAACGTTAAATGCGAAATTTGCAGAAAAAGATAGAAAGAAGAGAAACGAAACGAAGTCGTAAGAAGTGAACGAAAACGGGGCACCTCCCTACACAAGCAGTAGTGTACATACCTACTACAAGTAGAAACCCAAAGGATTCAAGATCAAACCACCTTGGTGGCAGAGTACTGTCTAAGAGAGAAAATGTCAAGTTTGATGCTGACACGTCTGGAGTGTAGTAACTACTGTTAAAAAGTAGTAAAAACCAAAAACAATGATCTACCGCATGAGACATAAGTGTGTTATGTATCTTGGCTGAGTAACAGCAATTTGCTCTTGCTATGTTACTTTCGTCTCTATCAAAATGGAACCTTTTGCTGCAAAAGGGGCACACAAAGGTCTCTCTGTATTGCCTGAAATCCCGGGCTCTCATGCAAGACCGGATGTATTTTCTCGCCAAGTGAGGTGTCAAACGTGATAGACATCGTCCTGAGAGTGTCCAACACGGCATAAAGATAAAGCAGACTACAAATAACATGTGAGATTTATCTGTAACATTTGTTATGAGGAGTTTAGTGAAACTGTTTGAAAATCAATTGAAAAATGGAGAAACTATTGCGTAAATATGATTTGTCTGCTGACGAAAAGTAATCACAATAGCTGTCCCGGTTTGCAAAGTTTCATGACATGGTAAAAACAGTACTTCTTAAATTTCCTAAAAATAATTATTTAAATTTCCTGTAATTCTGAATATATTCTGTCTAGAAACAGTGTTATTTAATAGTATATAAAAATGACAAATTATTACCTTCAAATGTGAATGTAATTGACCAGCAACATCATACATGAGAACAATAGGCTGATCACCAAATTTTTGCATAAATAATTCCAGCATAAAACCAACATACCCGATTCTGAAAAATGGTGAAGAAGGATGAGCCATGATAAAGCTCAAGAAAAAATATTATTACTCTTTTTTTCATGAACATTTTAAACAAATTCAAATTTGTACATAAAGAAAAAAGTTGACATACTTTTCCCCACCACGTTTGATGTTATAGAAATATAGAGGGAAGTCATGTCTACAAACTCACTCTCTTCCCGCATCCACTCCATCTGTTTGTTTATCTTATCTTTGTTGCTTCGATTTGGCCCCTGTGGGCACGGACTTTGGGTTACCAATGTTATGTATCATATAAAACTTGTTGTCCTTAAATTAGTCACTGGGATCGGGATATTAATCACCAGTGCATCACCATATATGTTTGTTGTGGTGGCACGCCCTTTGTATGATTTGTGAATCGATGGGAGAATTCCAGTAGACCTTGTTTTGTGGTGTGCAAAGCATTTTATTGCATTTCTTATACAATTCATACCTGCTGATTTCAAATCCAGTTGATGACACTCTGTATCTGTTGAGCGTTTTGAGATATTACGCAATTAAGTGGCGGCCATCTTGGATTTACGTAAATTGCCATAAGTTGGAAACCGGTTGTTCAAATTTAACACTCTTTTTTTTAAATTGCATGATTTTTTGTGACGAATAATTTGCTTTATGTTTTAGGACTGTGAAGATACTTTTAAAGTTAAGGCCATTTTGGGTTTTTGTGAAAAGACGTAATTTAGAGATTGTAAGAATTCAACATTTCTATTGAATGCATGATTGATTTCTTTTCAGATAAAGGAACTGTTTTATATTATAGAACTCTTCAAATAGGTTTATTGATATATGTAGAATAAAAAATGTTTACAATTTACCATATTCTTAAATAAACAGTATATAAACATGCTATGCCATCATTGGTCCTATAATCTTGCCATATTTCTGCCAAGCTTAATTTTGCACAGTACCATAACATAATTCACACAGTACATTCTACACTTCAAACACATTTTCTTCTTCACTATCATCGTCACCACTATCCATTAGAACTTGCTTAGTATGTTGATTACAACATACATTCCTCTTTCCTTGACAGCTGCATATCCGACAAGGGCATTTAATCATTCTAATATACTTGACAAGGGCATTTAATCCAAAATGTGTTCTTTTTTAGACATAACATGGACAGGATTAATGTGTTAAAATTTTTGGTGCTTCTGTTTACACAAATAAAGACCCTTATTTTTTGAACAGAAGAACTGACTGCAGTGTGTTTGGGGCAACATAGTTTTGTGCACTTAAGAGTCTCTTGTGCCTGTTCAAATTTTTTTATCAAAAGATTTTTATTACATTCATTGCAAGTAACTGTCGGGATCTGTTTCCAACATTACGTTTTGGGAAAAGAATTTCATTCAAATTTTGGGTGTGATGATCCTTATTATAAATTAATTTATCTTTATCTTCCAATATTTTCTCCTGATATTTAACAGGCACATCACTATATTCCTCCTAATAATATTATAATATTGAAAATGGGTGTAATGATCTTTATATTCTCGAATATAATTTCTCCTACTAGTAAATCCGAAATAACCAGTCACAAATTCTCAGAGCCCGGCATTATGAAGGGGGTATATAATTTTAAGCGCATGGACTTTTCATAAATTCAATTTAATTTGTAAAAACGCTTATTGCTCGTTTTCCAAGTGAACCCTATGTCTAAAATTTAAATCATCTAATAGTTTTTGGATTTCTGATAGTGAGGCTGTAACATTGTTTCTTTGGGCTTCCGAGCCTCTGTGTGTAATAGAATCATCTTATTTGAGCAGTCCTGCAACATTGCAGTGTGCCTATATAGACCCTGTCACAAAACCTGTGCATGTCATTGGGGTATTAGAGCTCTTCCTGCTATAAATATAGCCAGATCCTCCCGTGTACATCTTTTAAGCACTTGTAGTCGTTTTGGTTTGCCTCGATTATCATCAAAGTGATGCAGTTCTTCATCACATGGAAAGTCTAGATATAAAAGGCAGCTCAGGATCCAACCTCTTCACAAGTTCCCTGTGTGTTTGAAAACAAGAACTTTTTAATAACATGATGGTACTAATGGGGGGTTTCATTGCCAATTGTGTAGGGATGCTTGTGACTTGTATTCTTACCGTGTTATGTTCCTCCATTGTGCAATAAACTCCTTTAATGTGAAGTGCTGATTGATCATGCGGCGAGTGAGTGCAAAGATCCATCCCCGAACTTAATTTCAATTTTAAGTGAGATAACACGGCTGCCTCATTGTCAGGTCCGGGGTGCAGGGAGGAATCCATCAGGCTAACGGTTACGTCGGGTGCACTTCCCAAATCATTTTCATCACTGCTACTTGACATTTCTCCAAAGAGTTCAACCGGATCGTGAGCTTGATGGTCCGCTCAGCCGGCTGCTTCTGCGGGTTTCTTTTTCTTAATCACCACTTCTTCGGTTCACGACGATCCGGGCTTCCAGTCATTGCAGTGTCAGTCTGAATTTCCTCCTCTTTGGCCCATCATCTGTAGAGGAAGCCCTTGGATGTTCACTCCCATAATATGGGTTCAGATGTCGGCGTTGCTCTGCACTTTCAATTGCCGCAGTCACTTCGATGAGACTTTGATATGTCAAACCACGAATTCTGTTCATTGGTTTAAAGAATGAGATTTTGAAAGTTATACTTATATCTGAAATATTCTTTGCATATCTGTATTCATCAGAAATTATTCTAATTGGATAAATTTTCCCCATAATTATAATTGTATTTATTTCACATCTGTCATAAAATTGTAATTGACCATTTCAGATATGCTCAAGCACAAACCTATTCACGTCTATTAAACTGAAGTCATACACTTCATTGTGCCACGGCATCCATTCATCCAGGATGTAATTTAGCATGACATAGTTGTTCTTACACCGCTGTAGCTGGGTTAAGCCCCTCCCACGGCATCCTTGTCATCCAGGAGCCTGAGGTGCTCCTCCACACCCATGTCCAGCACCTCATCGCACCAGGAAGGTGACGCAACCGAACGACTACAACAATAATATGAAGGGACATATTAATTCTAAAGACAAAAGACGTGAAAATTAAATTTAAATTCCACTTGGCTGGCTTTCAAACACAAGATGTATTGGGTTGACTGACAAGCATAATCATAATATGTATGTACAAAGCAGTTGCTTAAGACCCAAACCCCATATTATTATGTCTTGTTCATGTGCAGAAAATTTAAGGAAAAAGAATAATTATGAATGATTTTTTTATGATAATGAATATTATGAAAATGAATACTAAAGATGGTCATAAAAGTTTAAAGAAAATATTAGTGTGAGGACGCACACAAGTAGTATAGAGAGAACTCTATATAGTTATAGACACTATAAGCCAATAGTGGCTGTCTCCCATTAACATCTTCTTTTAA
>JAGTTF010000687.1:0-16356 GCA_019095985.1 Streblospio benedicti | reverse complement strand
TATGAAATACCCATCAGCCTTTTTAACGTATAGGTGCCATGGAGCCGTGTACAACCTGTTAGAGGTAAGCTTTCTCAACACCCACCATCAGTTCCGACCAGGAATCGAACCCATGACCCTGTGGTCACGAGTCAAACTCCCTATCCATTCGGCTACGGAAGCACATAATGTTATTGTCACAATACTAAAGAAATCCAATTAATTTATTCCATACGTTTACTTGAGCATTGAAAATAAATTTTGGGCACTATGTCTAAGATCTATGTAAATTATAGTTGTGGTACGCAATACATTCATGCTACAAAATAACTATCAATTTATGGTCTCATAATTTAAGCACACTTATTAACAAATGGTCGTATTTCATTGCCTTTAATGTATTGACTTTAATCAAAGCACCCTCTCTCAATATGTCTCAACCCCAAAATAAAACTGTGTGTTTACATAGCAACGGCAGATGGGAGCTAACTGATAAGAATCCATTCTATCATTCCGTGCAAAAATCACCGCAAATAACCCACGCTGATTGGTCAATCTCCGTGCTCAATTTTGCGATGGAAAACATGCTCCCAAAAAAAACCACGGCGCTAGTCTAATCTCCTCACAATATCAATACAGCCGCTGACGTAGCAAGACGTGTTTCGTTGTTGCGGAGATCAACAGTTTAGACTAACGCCTCCGCGCGCTCAAAACTGTAGGAATTGACGTCTCCGCGCGCTCAAAACAAAAGAAATTGACTTGAATGTTGAATGTTATGATATGATTTATTTTGAAATAAAATGGATTTTAGTCATGATAGAATGGTGATTGACCACGAGATTGGAGTGTCAATCGCAAAATTGAGCATGCCGAAGTCTGATTTACCCTCACTTCGTTCGGGTAAATCAGACGTCAGCATGCTCAATTTTGCGATTGGCACTCCAATCTCGTGGTCAATTCCTACAATAGGGTGAATGCTTTGGTCGTCAATCAGTCTATCAAGCACATGTTCGTGGTCTTGGTTGTGACGGAGTGTCAATATGGTGATAGCATGCATGCATGTGTAAAAAGGTGACCTGTGATCAGCTAATTGCCCGACGGGAAAACTTAGTACACACGTATGCGTACACATTTCTATTTGACAATTTAACTGATATTTGTCCACGTGTGGACATAATCCAATAAGTGAGAATTGTTCCATTTACATTATATTGTCACTGTTCAAGTTTGCAACTGAAAGACAATCCATTCTACCAGTTCTACCAGTGCAACATACAAGCTGTTTCTAGTGTTGGAATAATCGCCTACAAGAAAAATATGTAAGAATCTGACATTGTTTAAAGTGATATATATATATATATATATATATATATATATATATATATATATATATATATATATATATATATATATATATATATATATATATATATATATATATATATATATATTAATCACAAATTTCGTCGAAATATTACGAATTAGCTACTCAACAAATATTATAATTACGGGTTTCATAAAATCTAGGCAGGTCATCATGAATAAGAAACTATACGAACTTATCATAGTTGGATACTTCCATGATAACATACATCGAAATAAATTCAATTCTACTCTCACTGCTCTGGCAAGCAAGCTCCTGCCGTTGTATTGATATAGCTGAAGACAATATCAAGTGGCCCTAACGGGACTCGAACTCACAACTGCAAGCTTGTGAGCCCAGAATGATACCATCATCCCAATCAGCGGGGTGTTAAAAGGTTACACGGAAGAACCGTTGTCTCTGTAACCCCCCATACATACTTGGTCAGTTATCCTCTCAACTCTGAATCTGTGGGCTCGAATCCCATTTTAGCACGGAAATCTTTGGTAGGTCTAATGTTTCAGCAATCTTAAGGCCTGTGATTCTATGAACAACTGTATATGTATATTCCCCAAGTTTTCTTGTGAATTCCATTCTACTCTCACTGTTCTGGCAAGCAAGCTCCTACCACTGTATTGATATTGCTGAAGGCATATCAATACCGTGGTAGAAGCTTACTTGCCAGAACAGTTAGTTAGTTATTTGTTTACTAAAGTGTTGGAAAGATGTTCAAACATAGTATAATTGTACAACTGATCAAACTAGATCAAAAGTGCTCAGAGAGCACAGCGTCGCAAGACCAACATTGACACATGGGCAATAAAGATGTTTGCTTTGCCAATCAAAGCAGAAAAAGTCTTACGTGATGTGTGACTAAACTGACTCATCCTACATCTATATTATTGACTTTGGATTGCAGGCGCTTTCTAAACATGGCTAAAGAAAATATCTATTGCCCATGAGTTGACATCAATATGGTAATGCTGTGCTCTCTGAGCACTTTTATTCCAATATAACCACTGTGCCAATTCGATGGTCACATTTCACACAGTATTGAAGCTATAGTGGAAAAATAGAATGAAAATGGACCCAAAATGGCACTATAGAAAGCACACTTTAATTGGCAAAGTGCCCAAAATCGAATCACTTCGGTGTCGCGTCATACCAAATAGTTGTGTTAAGTTTGAACGAAATTGGATGAAGCGTAAAAGCTCTAGCTTGTCCGGAGACAAACATACATACATACATAGATATATACATAGTTACAAACGAACAAAACACAAGGCTTTCGCTTCAGCTGCTGAAGCGACGCAATTAAAAGAATATCTTCCAGCCATGTACTGGCTTATTTTGACACATTGTGCTAAAATTTGACTAGTATATTAGATCTTAAAATATCAGTTCATATTAGTATGCTGATCTATTTCTTGAAGGTCTTCGTTTTGTGAGAGTAGAATTGAATTCACAAGCAAACCTGGGGAAAAATATATAGAGTTGTTCAACGATGGAAATAAGTTCTTTTGATTGGTTGATATAACTATCCAAGTGCGTTAAGAGATTATACAACACCATTAATGTTTATGCACGCTTTGGGTGTTAAATATTGACCTCCTATAAGGAGTATTTAAATGTGTCCAAAAGCATATACACAGCTCTTCCAATTATTGTCCATAGGCCTCTTACCAAAATAGCAATAATATAAAGTTAAAGTCTGAAAATGTTAAATGTTTCTGTAAGTGTATCGATCTAAGTTTTGAAGAAACACAAAAATCTCATATGGGTGCAGCATTTTAGTGTGAAGAATTTCCAATCATTTACAGAACAATTGTAAAAGGAAAAAACAGCATTGTTACAAGCCAAAACGTAATGGACCGGAATAAAATTGGTGTCAGAACAATAGGACTTGACTCAGCCCTATGACCTTTCAACCTTTGAATACACAGTTTACACATAAATTCTTTGCCCCTGTGGAGAGTCTCCTCTGTTCATAATCCATTGTCTGTAAGTCTACTTGTCCAAGTTGCATGCTTGTCTGTACAGATTGCACTGTAGGGAGATCAGTTTCAGCATTGTGTGTGAAATACGTAAAGTAGGCGGATGTTTGTTTTCAGCAGGTTTCTGTCATATCTGCGTATAGGTCATTGCCAAACATCGTGTTTGCAATCCTGGCTTTCGGTTCTATAAATCTTGCTAGATCAGCAAAAGTAGGTTCTCTAGTGTCTTCAATAAGTGAAGTAAAAGCCTAAATAGCGTTAATTGTCCTCTTAAGACGATTTCAGCATTCCCATTTGTTTAAAACCGATGTAATATTTCACATTTAGTTTCTTGTCTGAGTTCTTGCATTTCATCTATTTGTTCATCTCAACATTTTTGATCATCCCCGGTTGGTTCAATATTCATGTGTACAGCTTAAGATATTTCATGCTAAAATATGAGCTTGACAGAAGTCCATCAAAAGGTGGCAGAAATTTTTATTTACGTGTCATGATTTTTTGGATATAAAGAATCTATCATAATTAAGTGAAGTAGCTATTTGACTGTGCTAAAGTGCATGAAGTTAATATAACCTCCAATTGAAACCACTCGGAATATGGCCACATGTGGTCTCAGTAGAGAAGTAGAAGCGTAGGTATGTCTCCGGACAAGTAGGACCACTGATTTTATGCAAAGCACTTTTGATCTAGTTGACTATTTTCAATACATTATCAGTCTTTTGCATGTATTTTCAGTCGATATCGACCTCCAGAACTGCCTTGTAAAAATATGTTGTATCAGGACTGTCCATATACGGATTCCGTATATGGTTAGTTGTCAACCGGACTACTTTTGCCCCACTTCAAATATGTTCATGAATCTAGCACACCTACTACTTCTAGGGAAACCTCTATTGATTTTTATAAAACTATGAAGAAAAGCTCCAAAATCAATGAACATCAAACAGATGCACAGAACAGCGTGCGTAGCTGTCATACGGCTGACGTAGACTAATTGTAGTGCAAGTCAACCATAGGCATCTATATGTCTAGCGAGTGACTGCGCCGTGTTCTGTTATGATTATGCAGTGTATTCCTACACATTATTGCATTTTGTAATTGAATAATAAATTACATTGTTAAATTTGTTGAATATATACCAGTTTATTTTTATTTGTAATTGTTTAGAAAAGTGTTCTTATGGCATATCATACCCCCCAAGAACTTGCCCGATAAAATAATCAATGTTAACAACTCACCCGGTTTTGTCTATATATCACCAGATGTTTGTGTCTAGCTACGGGTGTAATTCTTTAGTGGTATCAACATAAAAAGAAGATAAAAGTGGTGGGCAAGTGATATCATCAGGTATTTTGTCCTTCAGCCAGTTTCATCACCATTTTCTTTGAGAATGGATGATGAAGTCAGTCCTCCACATTGAAGTGAAGGACAGTTTTTTCCAGATGACGCCGGCCCACCAAACTGATAGTGTAACTACAATGTACATATAGGGGGTGCACTGAAATATGATCAATTTCTTAATTACTTACAGCTTCATTAGTCTTCCTGGACTCTATCATAATTAAGTGAAGTAGCCATTTCACTGTACTAAACTGCATGACGTTAATATAACCTCCAATTGAAACCACTCGGAATATGTCCACATGTGGTCTCAGTAGAGAAGTAGAAGCGTATGTATGTATGTCTCCGGACAAGCTGGACCACTGATGGACTGATTTTATGCAAAGCACTTTTGATCTAGTTGACTATTTTCAATACAATATTACCATAGGTTTGTGACTAGCTACGGGTGTAATTCTCTAGTGGTATCAACATAAATAGAAGACAAAAGTGGTAGGCAAGTGATATCATCAGGTAGTTTGTCCATCACCCAAGTTTCATCACCATTCTCTTAGAGAATGGATGATGAAGTCAGTCCTCCACATTGAAGTGAAGAACAGTTCTTTCCAGATGACGTCGGCCCACCAAACTGATAGTGTAAATACAATGTATATATAGGGGGTGAAATTATTGCACTGAAATATGATCAATTTCTTAATTTCTTACAGCTTCATTAGTCTTCATGGACCCTTCATAGTTAGTTAACAACTTGGGGAAAACATCATTTGTATATTGTCTTAACTTCTTAGTTACGATCACGGAAATCAAGACACTGCAAGGAAATATAATTGATTTTGCTTCAAATAGATTCATAACATAATGCAAACATATAGTCGTTTGACTTGTTCGTGGGCACGCTCGATAACAAGTCACTTTACCAAAAAGTTTCTTTCATATTCATGGCTACAATAATAACCTCGTTTACAGTTCATGATTATGAAAAAGTGGTAATAGTTTGGACTATATTTTGTTATTCATCTGTTGGCACACGTTAAAGATTAATAAACATCAACCCAAATGGAATATTCGAGCAAGAATACACGTTTATTCATTTTTTTATTCATTTTTTTGTGGGCAGTATATGCTACGTATTGAATGATGAGATTTATCTATTTTCATTCACATAGAGAAAATATCACTTTGAATAATGTATATAATTAAAGACCCCCCTAATTAAAGTGCATATACGCGAGCAAAATACACGTTTATTAATTCATTTCTTGTTTTTTGTGGGCAGCCTCGAAATCACGTTAGTTGGGTCCCAGTATCTAACTTCATATTTACTGTGTGACTGCCAATGCTCACATTTCTTTTCTATTCCTTCTTCGATTTAATCAAGTCAACTTGTAGGCCTATCATGTCCATAACAAGATAAAATTCTGAATTTTCATCACTGATGAATTTTCGTCTTCAGATTCTTCAGATTCTTCAGCTTCATGCTAAAATTTGAGCTCGACAGAAGTCCATCAAAAGGTGGCAGAAATTTTTATTTACGTGTCATGATTGTTTTGATATAAAGATTCTATCATAATTAAGTGAAGTAGCTATTTCACTGTGCTAAACTGCATGAAGTTAATATAACCTCTAATTGAAACCACTCGGAATATGGCCACAAGTTGTCTCAGTAGAGAAGTAGAAGCGTATGTATGTATGTCTCCGGACAAGCTGGACCACTGATGGACTGATTTTATGCAAAGCACTTTTGATCTAGTTGACTATTTTCAATACAATATCACCATATATCCTTGAACGTGTTCATTGTGTTGGAATACACATATATACATTATTTATTTAGTTCATCTATACACAACACAAAACAAAATTTACTGCTACTTGTATATAGGAAAAAGACCCACACAGACCAGTACCTACATTTCTCATCTCACCACCCATTGCAACACAAGTTAGGTGTGATCCGGACCCTACTTGACAGGTGCAATGACATAGTGACAGAGACAGGATAGACAGAAAGAAGAAGAACACATAGTAGGGGCTCTAGCTAAATGTGGTTACCCAAGATGGTCATTTGAAAAAGTGAAAGCACAGATAGAAAAGAAGAAGGAAGGAGGAAAGGACACGAGAAAGAAAAAGAATAAGCACTCAGGAGGCTCCAAAGGTTTAGTCATCTTACCTTACGTGAAAGGGGTAACAGAGGGTATTTCACGTATCCTCAATAAGCACCAAGTGTCTACAGCGGTGAAGCCCCTACAGACCATCAGGAACATTCTCGTTCACCCTAAGGACAAACAGGATAAGCTAGAGAAATGTGAAGTGGTGTACAAAATTCCCTGTAAGTCTTGCAAGAGTGTGTATGTTGGGGAAACTGGCAGCAAACTGGGCACCCGTGTAAAAGAAGGATGTGGAGCAGAACAGTGGGAGATCTTTCACCAGAGCAGCGAGGAAAGAATCTCTCACCCAGATCAACAAGAGTGCTATCACAGACCATGTGAAACAAAACAATCATGAGATAGACTGGGAGGAAGTGAGTGTACTGGATAGGGAGGGGGATTGGAGAACAAGAACCATCAGGGAGGCGATAAAGATACGAGGTCAGAAGCAGGTCATGAACCGAGACGAGGGGGCCTTTCAACTCTCTCACGTGCACGACCCGATTTTCGGCATCGGAAGTCGTGCTGAGTGACCTTGACATGCGCAGAGACGTTTTGAAAATGGTGACAGGAGTTGCCGAAACTGTCAACAGTAAATTTTGTTTTGTGTTGTGTATAGATGAACTAAATAAATAGTGTAAATATCACCATATGTTTGTGACTAGCTACGGTTGTAATTCGTTAGTGGTATCAACATAAATAGAAGACAAAAGTGGTAGGCAAGTGATATCATCAGGTATTTCGTCTTTCCGGCGCTGTTTTATCACCATTCTCTTAGAGAATGGATGATCAAGTCAGTCTTCCACATATGAAGGACAGTTCTTTCCAGATGACGTCGGCCCACCAAACTGATAGAGTAACTACAATATATATATAGGGGGTGAAATTATTGCACTGAAATATGATCAATTTCTTAATTTCTTACAGCTTCATTAGTCTGCATGGACCCTTCATAGTTAGTAAACAATTTGGGGATAACATCATTTGTATATTGTCTTAACTAATTAGGTACGATCACGGAATTCAAGACCCTGCAAGGAAATATAATTTATTTTGCTTCAAATAGATTCATAACATAATGCAAACATGCATTTGACTTGTTCGTGGGCACACTCGATAACAGGTCACTTTACAAAAAAGTTTCTTTCTATTCATATTGATGGCTACAATAATAACCTCGTTTACAGTTCATGATTATGAAAAAGTGTTAATATTTTGGACTATATTTTATTATTCAACTGCTGGCACATGTTAAAGATTAATAAACATCAACCCAAATGGCATATTCGAGCAAGAATACACGTTTATTCATCTTTTATTCATTTTTTGTGGGCAGTATATGGTACATATTGAATGATGAGATTTATCTATTTTCATTCACATAGAAAAATATCACTTTGATTAATGTATATAATTAAAGTGCATATAAGCGAGCAAAATACACGTTTATTTATTCATTTCTTAATTTTTGTGGGCAGCTTCGACATCACATTAGTTGGGTCCCACTATCTAACTTCATATTTATGGTGTGACTGCCAATGTTCACATTTCTTTTCTATTCCTTCTTTGATTTAATGGAGTCAACTTATAAGCCTAGCATGTCCATATCAAGATAAAATTCTGAATTTTCATCACTGATGAATTTTTGTCTTCAGATTCTTCAGATTCTTCAGCTTCTAGTTCTCTGGTTTTCTTTTTCCATCGTTTTCTTTGAAGATCTTCTGTCTTCACAGGCAGATTTCTTTCTGCTAGATTCATCACATTACTTAGCAAAGTGATTTTTTCTCATTGCAGTTGGCACACTCGTTTCTTTACGCTGAACATTTGCCTTTGGAATGTCTGTAGATCTATCTATATTTCTAGCTGGCGTATTTCTTGTCATACTTCTTCCTGATAGCATTGACATTTGTTTCTGTAGTAGGTCTGATCATATGTTGCTAACTCACAAGAAGCTCATCTTGTTTTCCATGTTCGATTGCTTTTGCAAGTGTTGAATCTGAATTAATTTATAGTTTTTTACTCAATCTGGTATCTTTTATTCCTACAACAATTCTGTCACGGATTAACTCATCTCTGAAACATCCATAGTTACAGTATTCACTCATTTTGTGGACGGACGTTATAATATTCTCTGCAGGTTTATTTTCTCTTAGAACATGTGCATTAAACGTTGCCCGTTTGTAGATGACATTTCTCTTAGGAATAAAATGAGTTTCAAATTTACCTTTTAGACTTTGTTCACACCAAGGCAAACACCGTACTGTAAATGGGCGAGCAAAGCGCTATCATTTTTGTACGTCTGATAAAGTATGGTATACCGCATTGGGGTATGAATTATTTCCTGACTTGTTAAGGCTCCTTACGCTCTGATATCGCTTTAATGAGGCTTTGACAAGATTTTCTACACGCTGATGGGATTATGATGCTTTAAACCAGCCACTGTCATGATTACCATGCTGTGTTGTTCATTGATATGCTCTGTTAAGCTCTGTTACTCATTGAAAAATGGCAAGATGGCCGTTTTCATGACGCTTTTGATCCAGAGCCTATACAAGTCTATAGACATGGGTCCCTGCTTTGAACCAAGCTCTGTTAAGTTTTCCTGTGCTTTGGGTCAAGATTCGCAGAGTTGTTACGCTGTGTTAAACTTTGATATGCTTTCGGTCCTTTCATCATTCGTAACAGAGCTCCCAACATTTTTAAACTGTTTAAAAAATGTTGGCACTCTTGCCGAATGTCCTGCTTTAACCCAAGCTTTCCTACCATCTATCACGACCTTGACGCTCTAATCAAGCTTTGATACGCTTTGGTACCGCATTGCTACTACTACTACTAATTGACTTGTTGGCCCACACTTATTTTACAACAACTACCACTACCACCACCACCACCAAACTGGCAGCAACACCGCTGCAATTTCAAAGCTTTCAAAAGAAGATGTACTGAGTTTAGTATGTAATCATGGATCGAATGCAGCTCACTAGAGAAATTGTAAATATTGAAAAAGAATTGCTGCTGCCCTTATAAAGATACGAGGTCAGAAGCTGCACAATGCCCACCTCCTTATCCGAGGGGCTCTTTTATCATCCTTTAACACATCCCGACCCGATTTTCGGATAATAGTCGGGATAAGGACTATGACATGCAGAGACGTTTTGACCACTAGACAGGACTGGTTTTATGCAAAGCACATTTTGTTTTAGTTGACTATTTTCACTAAATAGTGTAAATATCACCGTAGGTTTCAGACTAGTTACGGTTGTAATTCTCTAGTGGTATCAACATAAATAGAAGACAAAAGTGGTAGGCAAAGTGATATCATCAGGTATTTTGTCAAGCACCGTTTTAGGTTTCATCACCATTCTCTTAGAGAATGGATGATGAAATCAGTCCCCACATTGAAGTGAAGGGACAGTTCTTTCCAGATGACGTCGCCCACCAAACTGATAGTGTACCTACAATCTATATATAGTGGTGAAATTATTGCACTGAAATATGATCAATTTCTTAATTTCTTACAGCTTCATTTAGTCTTCATGGACCCTTCATAGTTTGTTAACAATTTGGAGAAAACATCATTTGTATATTGTCTTAACTTCTTAGTTACGATCATGGAAATCAAGAACACTGCAAGAAAATATAATTGTTTTGCTTCAAATAGATTCATAACATAATGCAATCATATAGTCCGTTTGACTTGTTCGTGGGCATGCTCGATAACAGGTCACTTTACAAAAAAGTTTCTTTCTATTCATGGCTACAATAATAACCCGTTTACAGTTCATGGTTATGAAAAAGTGGTAATATTTTTGGACTATATTTTGTTATTCATCTCTTGGCACATGTTAAAAGATTAATAAACATCAAAATAAAATGGAATATTCGAGCAAGAATACACGTTTATTCATTTTTTATTCATATTTTTGTGGGCAGTCCATGCTAAATATTGAATGATGAGATTTATTTATTTTCATTCACATAGAAAAATCACTTTGATTAATGTATATAATTAAAGACCCCCTTATTAAAAGTGCATATAAGCGAGGCAAAATACATGTTTATTTATTCATTTCTTGTTTTTTTGTGGGCAGCTTCGACATCACCTTAGTTGGCTCCCCAGTATCTAACTTCATATTTATGGTGTGACTGCTAATGTTCACATTTCTTTTCTATTTACTTCTTTGATTTAATCGAATCAACTTTAAGCCTATCATGTCTATAACAAGATAAGATTCTGAATTTTCATCACTGATGAATATTCTTCTTCAGATTCTTCAGCTTCATGCTAAAATATGAGCTTGACAGAGAAGTCCATCAAAAAGTGGCAGAAAGTGTTTTTTTTAAAGCAAAGTGATTTTTTGATATAAAGAATTCAATCATAATTAATTGAACATTTGCTCTTTCACTGTGCTAAAGTGCATGAAGTTAATATAACCTCTAATGAAACCACTCCTGAATATGGACACCTGTGGATGCTCAGTAGAAAATAAAGAAGCGCATGTCTTGTTTTATATCTTCGGACAAGCTGGACCACTGATGGACTGATTTTGTCAATAGTTTTTACTAATTTGTATCTATTTTCAATACAATATCACCATATGTTTGTGATTAACTCATTCTGTAATTATTTAAAGTTGTATCACTCAAATTGAAGACGGACGTTAGGCAATATTCTCTCATCAGGTTTTTTTGTCGGGCACCGTTTCATCACCATTCTCTTAGAGAATGGATGATGAGTTTCAGTCCTCCATTGAAGTGGATTGTTCTTTCAGATGACGTCGGCCCACAAACTGATAGTGTAACTCTGACAATATATATATATAAGGGGGTATGAATCATTGCACTGACTTGTTACTATGATCCAATTTCTTAATTTCTTTGACAAGCTTCATTGGTCTTCATGGACTCTTCATGGTTAGTTAACAACTTGGGGAAAACAGCATTTGTAAATTGTCTTAACTTCTTAGTTACGACCATGGAAATCAAGACACTGCAAGGAAATATAATTGATTTTGCCTCAAATAGATTCATAACATAATGCAAACATATAGCCGTTTGACTTGTTCGTGGGCACGCTCGATAACAGGTCACTTTACCAAAAAGTTTCTTTTATATTCATGGCTACAATAATAACCTTGTTTACAGTTCATGATTATGAAAAAGTGGTAATAGTTTCGACTATATTTTATTATTCAACTGTTGGCACATGTTAAAGATTAATAAACATCAGCCCAAATGGAATATTCGAGCAAGGGTACACGTTTATTTATTTTTTATTCATTTTTTTGGCCAGTATATGCTACGTATTGAATGATGAGATTTATCTATTTTCATTGACATAGAAAAATATCACTTCGATTAATGTACATAATTAAAGTTTGATTTAATGTAGTCAATTTGCATGGCCTATCCTGTCCATATCAAGATAAAATTCTGAATTTTCATCACTGATGAATTTTTGTCTGCAGATTATTTAGCTTCTAATTCTCTGATTTTTTTTCCATCATTTTTTTTGAAGATCTTCTGTCTTCACAGGCAGATTTCTATCTGCTAGATTCATCCCAACACTTAGCTCTGTGATTTTCTCATTGCAGTGTCCAGCTAGTCTCATTACGGCTCTGCCATGGTGCCTCCGTAAATGTCTGTAGACCTATCATATAGTTCTTTCAGTGGTTTTCCATGAAACATTGAGGCAGCTAGCATTGACGGGTGTATTCCCCAGTAAGGTCTCATCCATATCAGTGAGGGTCAGGCTTCACATCCATAAAGCAGCACACTTGTCCAAGGTGGTGACAAACAGTGAATTCATTGTCATAGTTTTTTTTCCACAATCTGTTCATCTTTTATTCCTACAACAATTCTGTCTGGATCATCTGATCCTGATATCGTTCTGAGTTGAGTATCCAGGCACCCAGGTAGTTGAAGTCTTTGACAACTTAGAGCAGTTCCGTCAAGGGTTCTGATCTCTGGTTCTCCACATTTTAAGCCAAGACCTTTGTAGATGACGTTTTCATGCCAAGACCAGTTTCAAACTTTACGTTTTACTTCTTGTTCAGTTCACAGGCTTTTTCTGGACAGAGCCCTGAAAAGTGAGATATCATAAGCAAAGTCCAGGTCTATAAGAGTCTTGGCTGGAACCCCGCGACTGGCTCTGTTAGTGAGTGTGAAGCCTCCTTTTTCTTTTCTGCCATTGATTGCGCATCATGAGGGCATTGAGTCAAGGGCTACAATAAAACAGGAATGGAGCTAGTGTGTCGCCCTGCAGCACGCCAGCCAGCCAGGAATGGTTCTGTGTCCCCATCTGGTGTTCTCACTTTGGCCCACGTTTCAGAGTAGGTGGCAGCAATGGCTGACACGATCGCCCAGGTTCATGTAGGCTCGTAGAATTCCATAAGTTTCCCACGGTGAATTGTATCGAAGGCCTTCCCTGTCAATGAATGTCAGGACACAGCTGAGATTTTCAGCCCGAACACCCTCGAGTAGACGCCTCAGTGCCACTATCTGTCCAACCGTTGTTCTTTTCGGCCTGAACCCATTCTGTGAGTTTCTGAGCAGGGGATCAACTGCAGGTCTCAATCTGTTCATGATCAGGCGATTGTGCAGCTTCATGACTAGAGAGATGAGGCTGATTCCTCTGTAGTTGTCAGGAATAGTGAGGTCACCTTTCTTGGGGACTGCGACGATGACTAGCGTCTTCCACCGCAATGCATGCCGCATTAATGCGCCTTCAATGCGCGTTGGTGTGAACCAAGTATTACATACAGTTGCCCATACTTTTGCGTTTTTGGCAGTGAGTTGAAACGATGAGAGGATATCATCAGCTCTATCTCCTATGTAATAAATGAATACATTGATTTGTTACTCTTCCAATTCTATTCAGAGTCCATTAGCAATTTTGAAACGTTCAAATCTGTTCATCCACTGCGGGAAAGCCTACGGGTTTTTTTAAATCAAAATTCTCAGGTGGTTGCATACTGTATGTTGCCATCTTGCTTGTAATGTATTCCACTTCTGTCACCATGTAATGTCCGTGTTTCTGTGAATATATTCAATTTTCTTAATATTCTTATATTATTAGCTCAAACAACAAACACATGTTCCATTCTCGATCATTCTATCGGTCAAGTTCTAGTTTATTCATAACGCGCACAAGGGGTTTTGGAAAACGTTCTTTTTGTTTACTATTAAATACCAAATAGTGCAAATTACGCACTTATTTTCATGCTTAACTAGCAGTACTTGGACATTGCAAAGTTTATTACACAAGTACATCATATAATGGTTTTGAGGCACAAACTGTTATAACAATGTTCATTGGGTAGTATACATAATACTGTATGTATAGTATAAGATAAATTTAAAATGCGTCTGAATGAATATAAAAGTAACTGTTTCAACGGCACATGAATTAAAATATCAATACATAGACTAATTCAGACCGTCAATATAATATCAAGTTTCTTTACTCAATACCAGACCCGTAGCCAGAGCTTACAAAGCGAGGAGGCGAAATTTGCTCATTTCAGATCATATCCTCTGGCGTTGGGAATTTTGTGCCGCATAGTACATGTATAATCCAATGAATATATGTTGTCACGGGAAGTACACGTTGTGCTGCTTTTTGTTACATCAGGCAACTTTCGTGGATTCTGCTTGTGTGCCGGGCTAGTATGCATTGGCGTTAAATTTCCCTTAAACTCAAAAATCACGGGTGTTATTACAATACATGTAGTGTGTATATGCAGCAATCGGGAACAATGTTGAGTGTGATGCGGATTCATCGGACTCGCATATGCACCATCTGTAGCCTCATCCTGTTCACAGTGTTATTGGCAGTGTTACAGCATGGGTTTTTCCAACATTCCAAGCATGATTTACCAAGAGAAGCACTTCAAGATCTACAGGTACACAGAAGTAAGAGTCAAGAATTACACGATTTGAATGTTATTCACGTGGCAATGGTATTATGTGGAAGAACAAAATGGCATGAGGCTACACAGTTGATTAAATCCATTTTGTATTTCAACCCTGATCCGGTTGATTTCCACATAATCACTGATCACATGGATATAAACCAGGATTTAGACAAGCTCCTGAAGAGGTGGGCAAATGAAATCCACATAAGAATAAACTACACCTTATACGATGAGGCTTCTACGAGAAATTGTGCACAACACACTGGGGTCTCAAGGAACCTCTTCAAACCCTGCGCCATAACGAGGATGTATTTACATAATCTGCTCCATCACCTTGAGTGGGTACTTTATTTCGACACAAACATACTTGTACTGAAACCACTGCGTCAGCTGTGGGATCTACGGGAAAAGTTCAACAGTACCCACATGGTTGCTGCGGCTCACTTGGAGCCCATCCTTGGCGGGCGAGGCTACTCGCCTGGCCGAACTGTTCCTTTTCCACCCCCAACCGGTATCAATTCAGGAATGCAATTGATTAACCTCCAAAAACAAAGACAAATGCCATGGCTTGCTGTAGTAAAGGAGCATTATGAGAAGTACAAACACTTTGTTCACTCCGACCAAGACATCTACAATGCTATATTTCATTTCAAACCAGAATATCTGTTGTACGTGCCTTCAGAGTGGGGCTTCAACTCTCCGTACTGCCGCTGTGACCGCCACTATGCTGAGTCCAAATACAAGGAGAATCATATATGCCAAGCTATTGAAAAGAATGGTGCTTATTTGGTTCACGGTGACAGTCAATTGCACGTTTTGCCAGGCAACCTATATGGTATTGGCCAGGCTTTTAGAAAGTTTCACCAGTGCCTCTCACTCAAGATGAATTTAACCCATCGGTTCGAGAGAAACATCGTGCCTGTTACAACGTATAACTATTCACTAGCTACACCAGAGCGCATGACGGATATGTGCGCACACTTTTTCTTCCATACTCTGGGGCAAGAGCCATCTTAGATATTTAGTAATTTATCATAGTGCCATGATATTTTGGACAAGTTTCTGTGTTCATGTTGCTGGATAAATAGAACATAGTACAAACAGTTTCCTCCCCCATTGTTCGCTGATAGATTCTGTTTCATTTGATTATCATTTGATTATCGATGGAAGTTGTGTAAGAAACTTTTCAACACAGATTTGTTTAACAAATGAAAAACAAAGAACTCTGGTTTCACACATATCACTACTTGTATAAACAGACACTAAGGGGCTACAATTTATCATGGCCGACGAGGGTAGAAAAAAAAACATAGGGGGTTGTGGTAGTGGCTTGTTAATGTTGGGTGCACTTTATGTGTGGTGGAGAAATTTGGTCATTTTGAGTGTTGGTGGGGGGATGGGGGGCTAAAAAATTTAAACCAATCTTTTTAGGAGCTAGAAGTGGGGTGGAGTCTCGCATACACCGCTCGCCTAGCACAACGCTACCAATCCAGTCTAGCCAATGCTATATAAGCTGGGACGCTGCACTGTCAGTTGAGTTGATGAATAAATACGAAACCACTCAAGCTGACTTATTCAACTACAACATTGGCGGAGATAGTCACGCATTGAAACAG
>JAGTTF010000686.1:0-12246 GCA_019095985.1 Streblospio benedicti | reverse complement strand
TTACGGACATGAAAGTTTTATTGAGAATATTTTGAAAAACATTCTGTAATTTCATCTTGTAAACAGTAAACAATATTTTTCTTGTCTCAATCATCTACGCTTTATTTGCAAGTAAATTTTCCAACGCAGAAAATTTAATGAGTGTACAGATGTCAACGTACACACAATTCTTTAGCATTGGCATACATTTAATGAGTGTACAGATGTCCAATATGATTATATAATTGATTTACTTATTTGAATATAGATGCCGAAAATGTGACCCACTTATAGAAACAGTTTATGGAGCCACTCTGTTCAAATGTCAAATGGTCTCTGCCTTTCATACCAATGATGGATTTCTCTTCAGTTCGTCTCTCTCCCTCTATTGGAAACAAAAAAAACGACTATTTTTACCATTATGTCATCATGCAGCCACTACCAAAATATGGATGATTTTTTTTGGAGCCACTCTGTTCATATGTAAAATGGTGTCTGCCTTTCATTCCAATGGTGGATTTTTTTCAGATGATCTTTTTCCCGTGTGTTCCATACAAAAAAAGCAACTATTTTTTGACCACTATGTCATCATACACCCAATATAAAAAATGGATGATTTTTTTGGAGCCACTTTGAATTTTTTTGAGCCACTCTGTTCAAATGTAAAATGGTGTCTGCAGTTCATACCAATGATGGATTTCTCTTCAGATGGTCTTTCTCCCTCTGTTGGAAACAAAAAAGCAAATATATATGACCCTATCTCATCATACAACCAATACCAAAAATGGATGATTTTTTGGACCCACCCTGTTTATATGCCAAATGGTGTTTGCCTTTCATACCAATGATGGATTGCTCTTCAGATTGTCTTTCTCCCTCTGTTGGATACAAAAAAGCAACTACTTTTGACTATTATGTCATCATACACCAAATGCCGTATATGGATGATTTTTTTTGAGCCACTTTGAATTTTTTGGAGCCACTCTGTTCAAATGTAAAATGGTGTCTGCCTTTCATACCAATGATGGATTTCTCTTCAGATTGACTTTCTCAGTCTGAAGGAATACCAAAAAAAAAGCAAATATTTTTTACCAAAAAAGCAAATATTTTTTACCATTATGTCATCATGCAGCCACTACCAAAATATGGATGATTTTTTTTGAGCCACTCTGTTCATATGTAAAATGGTGTCTGCCTTTCATTCCAATGGTGGATTTCTCTTCAGATGGTCTTTTTTGTTGCCGTGTGTTGCATACAAAAAAGCCAATGTCATTTTGAGCCACTAATTTTTTTTTTGACCACTATGATTTTTTTTCATACCAATGATGGCCACTTTGAATTTTCGTAGCCACTCTGTTTATATGCAAAATGGTGTCTGCCTTTCATACCAATAATGGATTTCTCTTGGATTTCTCTTCAGATGGTCTTTCTCCCTCTGTTGCAAACAAAAAGCAAATATATATTTGACCCTATCTCATCATATAGCCAAAACTAAAAAGCAAATATTTTTTACCATTATGTCATCATGCAGCCACTACCAAAATATGGATGATTTTTTTTTGAGCCACTCTGTTTCATATGCAAATTGGTATCTGCCTTTCATACCAATGATGGATTTCTCTCTTCAGATGGTGTTTTTCAGTCTGATGGAAACAAAAAGCAACTATTTTTTTGACCACTATGTCATCATACAGCCAATACCCAAAATGGATGATTTTTTTTTTTGGAGCCACTTTTTTTTTGGAGCCACTCTGTTCAAATGTAAAATGGTGTCTGCCTTTCATACCAATGATGGATTTCTCTTCAGATGGACTTTTTTTCCCTCTGTTGGAAACAAAAAAAATGCAACTATTTTTGACCATTATGTCATCATACACCAAATGCCGAAAATGGATGATTTTTTTGAGCCACTTTGAATTTTTTTTTTGGAGCCACTCTGTTTAAATGCCAAATGGTGTCTGCCTTTCATACCAATGATGGATTTCTCTTCAGTTCGTCTCTCTCCCTCTGTTGGAAACAAAAAAAAATATTTTTTTTACCATTATGTCATCATACACCAAATGGATGAAAATTTGGATGATTTTTTTGGAGCCACTCTGTTCAAATGTAAAATAGTGTGTCTGCCTTTCATACCAATGATGCATTTCTCTTCCGATGGACTTTCTCAGTTTGAAGGAAACCAAAAAGCAAATTTTTTTTTACCATTATGTCATCATGCAGTTTGAAGGAGCCACCAAAAATGGTGTCAAATGGTGGATTTTTTGACCATTGAAGTCATCATTTTTTACCAGTCATCATGCAGCCACTACCAAAATATGGATGATTTTTTGGAGCCACTCTGTTCATATGTAAAATGGTGTCTGCCTTTCATTCCAATGGTGGATTTCTCTTCAGATGATCTTTTCCCCTGTGTTGCATACAAAAAAAAATGCAACTATTTTTTTTCACCACTATGTCATCATACAGCCAATACCAAAAATGGATGATTTTTTGGAGCCACTTTGAATTTTTTTTTGAGCCACTCTGTTTAAATGCAAAATGGTGTCTGTCTTTCATACCAATGATGGATTTCTCTTCAGATGGTCTTTCTCCCTCTGTTGGAAACAAAAAAAAAACTTTTTTGACCATTATGTCAACATACACCAAATGCCGAAAATGGATGATTTTTTTGGAGCCACTTTGAATTTTTTGGAGCCACTCTGTTTAAATGCCAAATGGTGTCTGCCTTTCATACCAATGATGGATTTCTCTTCAGATTGACTTTCTCAGTCTGAAGGAAACCAAAAAGCAAATATTTTTTACCATTATGTCATCATGCAGCTACTACCAAAATATGGATGATTTTTCTTGAGCAACTCTGTTCAGGTGTAAAATGGTGTTTGCCTTTCATTCCAATGGTGGATTTCTCTTCAGATGGTCTTTTTCCGTCTGTTGGATCAAAAAAAGCAACTATTTTTGACCACTATGTCATCATACAGCCAATACCAAAAATGGATGATTTTTTTGGAGCCACTTTGAATCTTTCGGCGCCACTCTGTTTATATGCAAAATGGTGTCTGCCTTTCATACCAATGGATTTCTCATGAGATGGTCTTTCTCCCTCTCTTGGAAATAAAACATCAACTACTTTTTACCATAGGTCATAATACACCCAATGCCAAAAAATGGATGATTTATTTGGAGCCACAATTAATTTATTGGAGCCACTCTGTTTAAATGACAAATGGTGTGTTCCTTTCATACCAATGGTGGATTGCTATTCAGTTCGTCTCTCTCCCTCTGTTGGAAATATAAAAGCAACTATTTTTCTTACCATTATTTCATCATACAGCCATTACCCAAAATGGATGATTTTTTGGAGCCCCTTTGAATTTGTTGGAGCCACTCTGTTTAAATGCCAAATGGTGTCTGCCTTTCATACCAATGATGGATTTCTCTTCAGATGGTCTTTCTCCCTCTGTTTGATACAAAAAAGCAACAATTTTTCACCATTATGTCATCATACACTCCAAAAAAAGGTTGATTTTTTTGGAACCACTTGTAGGGCTGCACAGTGAGGCCTGTACGATGCATATTAAGTGAGATACCTTGCACCAGATCTGAACAAGCACTGTGATACACCAAAAGTTGCGGAATTTTGTCTAGTTTGAGGCGCTGCCTGATGCCAGCGCGGGAAGTGAGGGGAAAATTGAGAAAAATTGTGGTTTCCATGGTAACGTCAGCGTAAATTAGACCAAAACTACACAATATAAAAACCATTACAATATCTTTGGTATGTTAGATAGAGATAAGTGTGATATCTCAAATAAAAGGTATTTGAATCTACTTTCAGGGTATTACAATGAATATGCAAATTACCTCATTTGCATATGTCTAATTTGCATAAACATAGCATTTTTTAGGTTTTTGTCACAAATGCAATTTTCAAAGTTTTTTGGTGAGATTATTATTCATGCAATCATATTGATATTATTCACCATCATTAACGATACAATCAAGGACTCTCACTAAAAATTTGGGTAGGATCTAATTAAAACTGAAGATTTGCCAGACAAATATTTCTGACCACTCCAATTTAATGTGTAATACAAAATCATGTATTAGTAGTCATTTTAAGTGGGTTTTTTTTGCAGCAATATTGCAAGAAATTGTTTTATGATTTTATTCAATAGATATGATGCCCCTCTATCCCAGGAAAAATGTCTTCTACCAAAATTACCCAATCCAAAATAGGTTTTTAGACGGTTTTCAAGATGGCCGCTGGGCATATCGTAAAAAATTATGTTTTTTTATTTTATAAGCTACATCAATGTGTAATACATGGAATTCGGGGCTAACAGGGTCACTGATTCCATTTCCAGTATTATTAAAATAATTTGACCTTATCTTGACCTTAAAATCCAAGATGGCTGTCACTTACCATGTGTAGTTTACATATTTTACTTTTAAACCTACATCAATGTGTAAAACCTGGGCTTTAGGGTTTAAAGGTGTCACTGATTCCATTTTCATCATCATTTTAATTATTTGACCTTATCTTGACCTTCAAATCCAAAATTGCTACTACTTTTACGTGAACATTTTACGTATTTTATTTCTAAGCAATATTGCTGTGTAATACATGTATTTTCAGCTTTTCAGGGTTACGGATTGCAACTGCACTGTACTATTTTACTGATTCAACCTGATCTTAACTCATAAATCCACGGTGATTTCATTTAGCATTGAAATATAACATATATACTGGTAAACATAATTTGAATGGTAATGGAATCTCAGCATCTTCATACCTTTAGTCATGAGAGAGTTATGCACAAAGATTATTACAGTAACAAAATTTATTCTAAACCAAAGAATATTTCATACAACAGATACATACAGATACATGTACATTTATAAATATATAACAGATAATATTCAAATATCATTTCCCTGGGGCAAAGCCATAAGCCTCCTTCATTGAGTCGCTAAAGAATCTAGGGTCCCATTGCTTGGGAACCTCCAGTGTCTATGGTTCTTCCATTATATCATATATACATCTTCCAAATCACTGTTGTATTGATTGTGACAATTTGTTAATTGGCAAGAGCCACATGCTGATGTACATCAAATTGCACAACTGACAGCTACATTTCTTCTAATGCCAATGGGTTGTGGCATTGCAGGGTATGACATTAATCACACACTGCGGTGCAACCTTTATATCATTCATTTTAACGCAGTTATGTCATTGCATTCCCACTCCCATTGAGAAGGAACATGGTTATTTTCCATCCAAACTAATACTTGGTAGTAGACCCTCAAAGAATGATATTTACTGTATGAAACTGTAGGTGGTAAACGCTCTTGTGTGACAAATTGTTTAAAATATGTCACTCTCTGAAAAGGCCCATGAGCTAAACAAGTTCTTTTAAAACATCTTCGCGATAGAGGATGATGGCCCCCTCCTCCCGTCCACCAGAGCATAGCTTCATGGATGAACTCACAGACTTCGTTATCACCATTGAAATGGTCAAGAAACAACCAACCAGCCTCTACACTGGAAAGGCATCAGGTCCAGACGGCATTCCAACATGTGTCTTGTCACAGGCAGCAGAAAAAACTTGGGGAGACCTTCACCCACCTGTTCGGGCTTTCCCTTGGTAAAGGTCAACTGCCAGCTGAGTGGAAGAGTGCACTGGTTACGCCAGTTCAAAAGAAAGGCAGTAAAACGACAGCAAGCAACTATAGGCCAGTGAGTCTTACATGCATGGTATGTGAAGTCACGGAGAAGCTGGTGCAAGATCAGATAATGAAACACCTGCAAAGCAATAACAAAGCAACTTTTATCAGAAAGGACAACATGGGGGCTTGCCAGGCCGGTTGTCACATAACTGCCTGAGGTCATGGATAAGTGCACAAGTATCCTGGATGATGGCGACAGTGTGAAGATCGTATACATGGACTATCAAATGGCGTTTGACTCTGTCCCACACCGTCGTCTCCTGGCAAAAATACACACTTTCAGCATCGGAGGCAAATTCCTCAAGTGACTGAAAGATTTCTTCACAGTCAGACAACAGAATGTCGTCATTAATGGCTCCCAATCACACAAGGTGCATGGGAGTAGCGGTGTGTACACGTGTCAGTTGGTGGGCTGATAATGTTTGTCCTTTTCATTAATACCTGCCAAGATACGAAGATGTACATGAGAAGCGACACTGCTGAAGGCCATTAGGACCTGCAAGTCTCAATGAAGCAGACAAGGATCTTGTGGTGGTGAACAGACAACAGTTAGTCAACTTCAATATAGATAGTCGTTTTTTGTCCAGCTGATAATCTGGAATATGGACCCTAAAAATTTTCTTTTCTGTGTTCCAAGTTTATAATTCTGTTACCAATGCTAATTAATTGTTCATTTATTTAATCATTAATCATGTTTATGTTTATATATTAAAAGTGGCATGTAATAAGGGGATGTAATATTGTAATAAGGGGATTTAAATTATTTGTTTGTATTCTGTGCCTATAGATTCCATGTATATCTTATTCTATTTGTTATGTACATTTTCATAATTGCTTTTTTTCCTTTCATTTCATGGTTTGTTATACAATAGTCAAAGAGAGTAATGATTGAATAAACCTTTGTTTAAAGTTCATGTGTTCATCAAGCTTTACCAGTCCCTACAACAATAAATTATGCTAAACAACCGTCAACACTCCATAAAATCTTGTAAAAATGTATTTATATAATATTGTTGCAACATCAAATGGCAAAGGTGAGAGATGTCATGAACCAAGACGAAGAACCCTTCAACTCGCTTTCAAAGCCCTTATTGGCAGCATGCCGGCGGCCCGCTGGCACATGTCGGTATGGTCAAAGAAAATATCTTTTGGATTCCAACTGAATGTCTAGGACCTACTGAAGAGAAATCCATCAGATATGTAAAAGGCAGATACCGTTTAGGGGTTGTATACAGTGGCTCCAAAATATTCACACACTTTTTGGTAGTTCTTGTATGAGGACATAATGGTCAAAAATGTCTAGGATCCTGCCAAAAAGAATCCATCAGAAATGTAGAAGGCAGACACTGTTCACGGGTTGTATACAGTAGCTCCAAAAAATTCACCCACTTTTTGCTACTGCCTGTATGAGGACATAATGGTCACAAATATTTTTTTTTCTGTTTCCAACTGAATGACTATGACCCTCTGAACATGAATCCATGAGAAATGTGAAATGCAGACACCATTTAGGGATTGTATACAGTAACTCCAAACAATTCACCTACTTTGTGCTTGTGCGTGTATGAGGACATAATGGTCAAAAATATATATTTTTTTGCTTCCAACTGAATGACTAGGGCCCTCTGAACAGGAATCCATCAGAAATGTGAAAGGAAGAAACCGTTCAAGGGTTGTATACAGTGGCTCCAAAAAATTCACCCACTTTTTGGTATTGTTTGTATGAGGGCATAATGTTAAAAAATAAATAAATATATTTTTGTTTCAAAATGAATGTCTAGGACCTACTGAAGAAGAATCAATCAGAAATGTGAAAGGCAGACACTGTTTAGCGTTTGTAAAGAGTGGCTCCAAAATATTCACCCATTTTTTTGGAATGGATGTATGAGGACATAATGGTCCAAAATAAATATCTTTTTGTTTCCAACTGAATGTATAGGACCGACTGAAGAGGAATGAATCAGACATGTGAAAGGCAGACACCGTTTAGGGGTTGTACACAGTGGCTCAAAAAAATTCACCCACTTTTTGCTAGTTCCTGTATGAGGACATAATGGTAAAAAATAAATATATTTTTCCTTCCAACTGAATGCCTAGAACCCCCTGAAGAGGAATCCATTAGAAATGTGAAAGGCAGACACCATTTAGGGTTTGTATACACTGACTCCAAAATATTCACCCACTTTTTGCTAGTGCCTGTATGAGGGCAGAATGATACAAAATAAATATATTTTTGCTTCCAACTGAATGTCTAGGACCCTCAGAAAAGGAATCCATCAGAAAAGTGAAAGGCAGACACAGTTTAGGAGTTGTATACAGTGGCTCCAAAAAAATCACACACTTTTTGGTATTGCTTGTATGAGGGCATAATGTTCAAAAATAAATATATTTTTGTTTCAAACTGAATGTCTAGGACCTACTGAAGAAGAATCTATCAGAAATGTGAAAGGCAGACACCATTTAGGGTTTGTATAGAGTGGCTCCAAAAAAATCACCCACATTTTGCTAGTGCCTGTATGAGGACCTTATGGTCAAAAATAAATATATTTTTGTTTCCAACTGAATGTCTAGGACCTAATTAAGAAGAATCAATCAGAAATGTGAAAGGCAGACACCGTTTTGGGTTTGTGTACAGTGGCTCCCAAAAATTCACCCTCTTTTTGGTGGTGTTTGTATGAGGGCATAATGATAAAAAATGAATATCTTTTTGTTTCCTACGGAATATTAAGGACCCTCTCAACAGGAATCCATTAAAAATATAAAAGGTGGTCGCCGTTTAGGGGTTGAATGCAGTGGCTCCAAAAGATTCACCCATTTTTGTTAGTGGTTGTATGAGGACATAATGTCCTAATGTAATAAACATAATTATAACAATAATTATTTATTTGTTTCAAACTGAATGTATAGGACCCTCTTCGGGAATCCATCAAACGTGTGAAAGCAGACACCGTTTAGGGGTGGTATTCAGTGGCTAAAAAAATACATTTTCTGTCAGTGGCTGTATGAAAACATTATGGTAGAAAATAAATAATTTTTCACTTCCCACTTATTGTCTAGGACACTCTGAAGAGAAATTCATTAAATGTGTGGAAGGGGGAAGGCCTTTATTAGAACAAAATACTAGTTTCTCTTAATCAACCAATTTTTAAAAGCAAGATACACGTGGTCGCTATGATAGAAACTGATATTACATATACATTTTACATGTGAATATGTGATACGGATATCAGTACACACACACATTTAATACAGCTGGTCTGAGTTCTGCTGTGACTATACCATACCTACCCTATGACTCTTCTATGACCCTAGTGACTATCTCGCTATTTCATGTTTACTATCATTCATACTCTATTATGTAATAAAAAAAAGTATGTAGCAAAATTATCCATAGAAGATATTATTTATGGCTTATTAATTCCGCCACTAATAGAGTACCCACCCCGGGCAAGAAAAAAAAGTGGTTGAATTAATTGGCTGATTTAATTGGCTGAATTTTTTGGAGCCAGGTCTGCAGAAACCATTGACTGCATGTTGCTAAGGACTTAGCGTGATTTACTACACGTGCGGTGTAAATTAGACTAGTAACGTCACATTATAACCGTTATGATATGAGTTATTTTAAAATAAAAACGAATCAGACACTTGTTTAATGTGGATTTTAGTCATGATAGAGCATGCTGACGTCTGATTTACCCTCATTTCGTTCGGCTAAATCAGACGTCAGCATGCTCAATTTCATGTTCTATCATTCCGTGCAAAAATCACCGCCAATAACCCACGCTGATTGGTCAATCAGCGTGCTCAATTATACGATTGACTGCACGCTCTAGTGATTGACTGCACGCTACGCCCCACCAAAAAAGTCTAATCACTAACCTATAGTTGTTGTATTTATTATTTCTTGGTGTCAAAAATCAATCGCATATTGGTCTTTTATCATTCGCAAATGTTTTTACAGTGGATAATTTCTAAACTACGCTAAATTCAAAGGTTTTAACCGAATACCAGTCTCATTCTATCATGACTAAAATCCACACTAAATGAATGTCTGATTCGTTTTTATTTTGAAATAAATCATATAACGGTCTCATTGCCATTTTGACCATGCGACGTCACGGACCACAGTCAACACTAGACTAGTACCGTCACATTTTCTATACAGCTGCTGACGTCGCACGGTCAAATGACAATGAGACCGTTATGATATGATTTATTTCAAAATAAAAAAAATCATGAATCATACACTCATTTAGTGTGGAATTTGAAATCATGATAGATTTACCCTCACTTCATTCCACTCGATTGTTGTGTCAATCTTGAAATTGAGCATGCTGACGTCCCATTTACCTTCACCCTTCACTTCGTTCGGGTCAATCAGACGTCATGCTGCATTTACCTCACTTCATTTCGAGATTGAATCTTGAAATTGACCACAATCTGAGTGGTCACCTAAATTAACAGCATGCTCAATCCAATCTCGTAGTCAATTCCTTAACATTGATTCAATTCCTACATTGATTGCCCTCAAAACCAAAACCATGACACTTCAATCTTTTATTACATTATTCAAGTGATAAATATTAAAAAAAGAGGACATTTAAGATTAAAGAGCATTCTAGATGTTAGCTCCATGCAAATTAAGCTCAAGTTTAAGTATTCATGTTCCCCACATTTTAATCATTTCTTTGGACATTTACATACACTGTTCTTCATCGCTTTAATGTAATCAGACAACTTGGCCATGGAATCTATTAAGTATGACAAATATTGAAATATTCATCCAAAGAACAATAAAATCAATTGTTATATTTGTAATAAGCTATTGTTAACAAAGAAATTAACACTTAAGGGAAAGTGATAAGTTTTTCTTTATGTGACCGTGATCAGTTTTCTACTTCTATACTGTGCCATACCAACTAACATTTAAATTGAGGTTAATCCGTATTGCTTGATTTATTGATTGATTATTTGATTGATTGATTTTGTTATCAATGTGCCATAGTATTACACTAATATACAATGTACATGACAATTATGGATAGAATCTAAAGCAATATGGACATTCTTTTCACTGTGATAGTTCTTCATTAATTATGCATTATCACTTGAGAGAAGAGTCCATGCTTATGGTGTTCTGAATTGATAATTTCAATAAAGAAAAAATATATATATATGTAGGATCAAATATAACAGGGGTAAAATAGTTGTTATATAGTCAGAGCCAGGACTTTGAAATCAGATCTTTCTCGCTTTTAAATCACTGCTGTGTGTTCATCCGTAAGGGACCATTCAGTATTATGACATGGTGGGCTAGGACGAATTTCCAAAAATACAGTGAAAAAATTAATAGCCCCCAAACTCTCTGTGAAAAATTGATTGGTAACCACCCCAATCCCCCAATGCCATTATATGCGATAAAACTTGATGCCCCCCCTAAAGTTACTGCAATCATTGTCAGTTAACCTACAATTAACACCCAATCTCGTAGTCAATTCCCTACATTGATTCATGCATATTGCCCTCAAAACCATGACATATTTCTTCAATCTTTTTATTACATTATTCAAGTGATAAATATTAAAAAAGAGGACATTTAAGATTAAAGAGCATTCTAGATGTTAGCTCCATGCAAATTAAGCTCAAGTTTAAGTATTCATGTTCCCCACATTTTAATCATTTCTTTGGAGATTTACATACACTGTTCTTCATCGCTTTTAATGTAATCAGACAACTTGGCCATGGAATCTATTAAGTATGACAAATATTGAAATATTCATCCAAAGAACAATAAAATCAATTGTTATATTTGTAATAAGCTATTGTTAACAAAGAAATTAACAATTAAGGGAATGTGATAAGTTTTTCTTTATGTGACCGTGATCAGTTTTCTACTTCTATACTGTGCCATACCAACTAACATTTAAATTGAGGTTAATCCGTATTGCTTGATTTATTGATTGATTATTTGATTGATTGATTTTTGTTATCAATGTGCCATAGTATTACACTAATATACAATGTACATGACAATTATGGATATAATCTAAAAGCAATATGGACATTCTTTCACTGTGATAGTTCTTCATTAATTATGCATTATCACTTGAGGAGGAAGAGTCCATGCTTATGGTGTTCTGAATTGATAGTTTCAATAGAAAATATATATATATATATATATATGTAGGGATCAAATATAACAGGGTAAAATAGTTGTTATATAGTCAGAGCCAGGACTTTTGAAATCAGATCTTTCTCGCTTTTAAATCACTGCTGTGTGTTCATCACGTAAGGGACCATTCAGTATTATGACATGGTGGGCTAGACGAATTTCCAAAATACAGTGAAAAATTAATAGCCCCCTAAACTCTCTGTGAAAAATTGATTGGTAACCACCCCCCGCCTCCCCCAATGCCATTATATGCGATAAAACTTGATGCCCCCCCAAGTTACTGCAATCATTGTCAGTTAACCCAAATCCTATTTGATGGATATCCATAATATAAAAACCCAGTAAATTTTAGTACAGAATCTCTAAATAGG
>JAGTTF010000685.1:0-12584 GCA_019095985.1 Streblospio benedicti | reverse complement strand
TATCAGAAGAGCACTCTCCTAGAGCAAACCCAGTCAAAAACAATCATTTCCCCCTGGGAACCTGTGGGAAATAATAAGTATACTTTCTTTAAATCATATTGATCTTTTACCTGTTTTACTTTTGCATTGTTATGTAACTGCTGTAAGTTAAGATGCATTTGTTTATTTACTACATATCATTAAGAAGAATGACTACTGCATGATGTTTTTTAATTAAATCATTTTGGATAATCTTTGTCAGTTGACACTGAAAGACAGCATGAAACTCATTAACAAGAATTCAGTCAATTAAGCCTTATATAAGGTACATGCTTTAAATAATAGATTATTACATATCAATACAAATTGGCAAGAGGAGATAGAAAAAAGTATGGCTGAAAACATAGCGAGACTGGACCAGCTCGAGGCTGAGATGGTTGCCGAGGGAGTAGTCACATGGCCAGACCTCAGGTAAGGCCAGGATCTCCACACCTTGACGTCACTTTCACAACATGATGATTAGTTGGGACATTGCTACTATAGTTATAGTTATATGAATCTGGGCAACCAACTATCAAATCCCAATGCAGGGTTCGAAATTAGGGGTGGCAATGCTGCAATGGTAGCAAATGCTGTCAGAAAATGATTGGATATTATTAGATATTTTGCTTAGACATGTCTGTTATAAGGATAAAATTGGTATTGCCCATCTAGCAGTTATTTTTTTATATTTGTGTGATTTACAAAAATAGATCCATATATACTACCAATAGAAACAACTTCAATAAAATTCATCTAGGTACACATAGTTATATTTGGAACAAGACTCCAGGATCAAGTCGGCCCGGCAACTCCACAACCACCACCAACCAAGACCTGGTGTCTGGAATGCCAGCGCTGCTGGTGCCAGTTTGCGCCCCTCAGCCAGGAAATGAAGGAGTGGAAAAAATATAACAAGTATGTTGCCATTGTGGTGTTCGTCAGAACAGAGTTTGGGTTCACGTGGGCCAGCTTATTCACGTGCCCCGACTGCCAAGACCATGACCAAAACTGCCAAGACCATGACCATGACTAAAATCGATAAAAAATGTTGATGATGCTGCATTGGTATTTATTTTATTTTAGTACATGGATGATATAATTATAACAGGTTTAATCAAAAAGAAGTAGAACTTTCTGCACAAGAATGACGCTTGAAGCAAGAATTAGTGCACTGAAGACCGCAACAAACAAGCTTACATTAAAGCATTTGAGCCATGTTGGACCACAGGGAGAAGGGTGAGGTTGGTGTCCAATAACGCCACAAGTGCGATCGGTGTGCGAAGTGTTTTAGATTTACATCTAATATCAAAATCCACAAGGTCACACACACTGACCTATGATTTGTTTACATCTAATAGAGCACTATACCATTACTTTCAACGAAATCAAAATGCCCGGTCGGCACAATATGTGCCTATGCACTTGTGCATTATGGCATGAAGCACTCGTTTCTTCATTTTTCCATGGTGGATTTGCTAAGGCTAGTCTCTACTCAAATTCATAAGATAGTCTAAAATCAAATAAGGCTTTGAAAATATAAATAGCAGACAAGACTATATAGAATACCAAGATCAATTTTTACAATTACTTTTATAAGTAGAACCTGATTAACTTGGTATTGTCTTTATAAGTAGAACCTAATTAACTTGGTATTGCCTATCTAGCAGTTGTTTTTATATATTTGTGTGATTTACAGAAACAGATCCATATATAATACCAATAGAAACAACTTCAACAAAATTCATCTAGGCACACATATAGTTATATTTGGAACAAGACTCCGGGATCAAGTCGGCCCGACAACTCCACAACCACCACCACCCAAGACCTGGTGTCTGGAGTGCCAGCGCTGCTGGTGCCAGTTTGCGCCCCTCAGTCAGGATTTGGGGATTTGTTTTCGTCACATATTTTTGATGTGGTTTACAGGATTTTTTATTTTTTATTTTTTTTATTTTATTTTTTTTTTGACAGCAATATTGTTTATTGGATGTTTGCTGTTGAAATATTGAACATTTGGAAAGTTGTTGTTCTAGCACATAGAGTGGGTAATTGGCAATTACATTTCCAATCAAAGCAATCAATATATGACGTTACTTCACAACTACTGACAGGACCAATTACAGGAATGAACATATACTATAAAATTAATTTTTATATAAACATGTCTTTGACAGCCGAATAAAATTTGTCCTAAAGCCCTCAATGAATTACTATTCATTTTAATATGGGCAACATACAAAACAATAAATATTTGTCCATAATATATTCCAACTGCACATCAATAATCTTTATATTAAAATCACATTTTGGGATAAAAATCTCTTACTTCTGTGACACACAACGGGCGTGTGAAATCTGCAATCCAGACTAATTCATATGTTCTGACCATATATACATATCAGTCCATCCACAGTCCAAAGTACAAGCTTCTCCACTCAATACCCTAGGTTTACTCTATTATAGCTGGCACTGGGTCCATTTATTTCCAGAATCGCCGTGTATCCATACCAACACTTCTGGTGGTGGTGGGACTTGCAGCCATTGCATTGTTTGCTGTGCAACAGAAAAACCAAGCAGTCAATAATGCGGTTGGTGTCAGCTCACCTTTGACTAGCCGTGACATTCAAACAGAGGTATTACGTTTTATCATTGTTGTGATGAATTACAATCATAAGCAATACTTAGAGAGGGTCATATGCTGCAAAAAGTCGGTTGCATGGGCAGTCTCATTTGGTGCTTATTATAATCTCAATACTACTCTAGAAGCAAGGTTTCAAAGAAAATTCCTATCAAATGCACTGTCAAATGCACTGTCAAAAGTATAACTCTTTAAATACTCCTATGAATGGTCCAATACATTCTTTTAAATCTCATGTGAGATCTAACAGATAAGCTCATAATGCAAAATCCACATAAGAATGCACACAATTAGTATCACATTAATTCAAATTACCATGACCTATGCCTTATAATTTCACTAATAATGTCGATTCACAGAATGACCGCCCAATTCCCAGAGAACAGGCAATTCAACCGAGTAGTCCCAGATTATGATGTTCATCTTAAGGTAAATTGAAACAATCATTTATTATCTAAATTAAGACTAGAAATTTTTGGGTTTTGTTGTTGTTTTGAATGGATTTGTTGGATTTATTTCTATATACTAACCATAATTTATTTTGAGCTAAAGCCTGCTAAAAAAATAATGGTGGTGCCCACGTATATCGATATACTTTCAGAGAGTATGACATGGTTTACAGGATATCACCTATGGCCGTACAAAACTTATGGTGTCTCTGTTGTGGCAGTCATCGAAATATTTTGGGGGCCAAGGTTTGTCGGTGAAATTGGACAAGCACAGATGCTTTAAATGGTGCAATTCACGATTTCAATGCTAGGTGTAAAAACATGTCATCATATGCCCCATTTTTCCATTGGCACCATGTTGGACTAGTTTCAGGTATGGTAAGGATTAGATTAATTTTATCGCAAAGTATTTAACAAGGATCCATTTACAAGATAAGCAGTTTTACAGATCCCGTCTACTGGGATGATTTGATTTTCTGCACAAGAATGACGCTTGAAGCAAGAATTAGTGCACTAAAGACTGCAACAAACAAGCTTACATTAAAGCATTTGAGTCATGTTGGACCACAGGGAGAAGGGTGAGGTTGGTGTCCAATAACACCAAAAGTGCGATCGGTGTGCGAAGTGTTTTAGGTTTACATCTAATATGAAAATCCACAAGGTCACACACACTGACCTATGATTTGTTTATATCTAATAGAGCACTATACTATTACTTTCAACGAAATCGATATTGGCACAATATGTGCCTATGCACTTGTGCATTATGGCATGAAGCCCTTGTTTCTTCATTTTTCCATGGTGGATTTGCTAAGGCTAGGCTCTACTCAAATTCATAACATCGTCTAAAATTAAATAAGACTTTGAAAATATAAAGAGCAGACAAGACTATACAGAATACCAAGATCAATTTTTACAATTACTTTTATAAGTAGAACCTGATTAACTTGGTATTGTCTTTATAAGTAGAACCTGATTAACTTGGTATTGCCTATCTAGCAGTTATTTAATATTTGTGTGATTTACAAAAACAGATCCATACATACTACCAATAGAAACAACTTCAATAAAATTCATCTAGGTACACATATAGTTATATTTGTAACAAGATTCCGGGATCAAGTCGGCCCGACAACTCCACAACCACCACCACCCAAGACCTGGTGTCTGGAGTGCCAGCACTGCTGGTGCCAGTTTGCGCCCCTCAGCCAGGAAATGGAGTGGAAAAAATATAACAAGTATGTTGCCATTGGGGTGTTCGTCAGAACAGAGTTGGGGTTCACGTGGGCCAGCTTATTCACGTGCCCCGACTGCCAAGACCATGACCAGGTGGCGGGAGGTGGAACGACACGGCGGGATAGTTAACCTGTGTTTTCCAACGCAGCATGAAACTGCTATCAGGTTACTACTCTGACTCTAAAATCGATAAAAAATGTAGATGACCTTTAAAAGTTCAAGAAGGCATACAATTTTAAACTGCCAAAGATGATTGGACGCTCACAGTACATAACAGATAAAAATTCTTTGAAAAAAGCCAGACTGCCAGAAAATCTTCCAATTGATGCTGATGTGATAAAGCTACAAAAGTTTATCGAATCAGAAATTGGGCTTACCATTGCAAATTTCCAGCTCACAAGTTATGCCTGGCTGCGTTCATGAATTGTAGCAAGATTAACACTATTCAATCCCCGTCAGCGGTTCTTACAGTGCACTTGTTTGATTGAACGATTCCTTTATAGGTTCATGGATGGCTTTTCGTGCTTTAAGTAATTGCCATCACTACGCCCCCGCGTGCAGTGATGGTTCTCTCTCAGCCCAGGTCACACTTTTTGGTATAAAAAATGATGGCAACAGATCAGGATTTGAAGTAACAGTTCCCAGACATGACAACCCACAACGTGACCCTGTGGGGGCGCTGCATGACTACATACAGTTTACTACAACAGTAGACAGTGCAGTGTTTGTGTCACTCAAAAAGCCATATACAGCACTTGGATCGCAGAGCATTGCTAACACTTTGGAGGATGCAATAGAGCTTGCAGGTCTTGGTGGTCAAGGTTTCTCTGCTAAATCGTTCAGGTGCACAGGCGCCACAGCGGCAATAGAGGCGGGACAAGACCCTAATAATGTGATGAAAATGGGGCGCTGGAAAACAGAAAGTGTGTTCTACGAGCATTATGTGCACTCCTGCACTCCTGCAAATTTCACCGCAAATATCCTAGAGCATGGTTAAGGAACATGATTGGTGTAAAGTATTTTTACTGTAATGTTAGTATTATAAGACTGTTAGTACATGGATTTATTCCATATTTGATTTGTTTTTAATTTTAATTTTCTCACTACACAGGCCATATTGTAAAATATTTTATTACAATTTATTTTTCTATGTAATAAAAATTTTCTTTAGTAATTGTGTTGGGTCATTATTGCTGACGTAAGTTTAAGCAAATTGTAGTCAGCATAATGACCCCAGTCACTGTAAACGTTATAACAGGTTTGAGCTGGCAAAGAAGCTGTGTTTTGCCAGCTTCAGTTTTGTTCTTCCTGGTGCATTTCACAATTTTATACAGGTTAAGGACTCTATTAATCGAGGTGCACTAAGAAGACCAGAATAGGCCATTGTAAAATATTTGATTACAATCTATTTTTCTATGTGATAAAAATTTTCTTTAGTAACTGTGTTGGATCATTATTGCTGACGTAAGTTTAAGCAAAAAATATTCAATACTATAACGTGGGCAGTAAAAAATCAGTCTATGAACAGTGTGCTAATAGGCACACTTCGTAATATAGGTACCGGTACGTCTTTTTTAATACTTGGTCCAAAGCTAGTAGTAGTAGTCATGTTGCCAAACAGTAATTTTTAGCTTGCCCATTTTTTGTCAGTTATAGCTTTTCATATAAAATATAAAATTAGTGTATATTGCCTTTAGATTTGCATTGGCAATGATTTTTTTGAAAGTGTTCCTTTCAACATAAATTTCAATACCAATACAATAAGAATATACTAAGCATATGTTTTATAAAAAAAAACTTATTTATGGCCGTGAGGCCGTGATAATTTTATGTAAGTTAGCAAATACATAGTTCTGTTGATTTATCTTCAAAATTTATAAAAATATCAACATATGTAGGAGAAAACTCATCCAAAGTAGTTAAGGACCAGAAATGCAACACGTCCCAGTCCCAGGAGGCATCACCAGGGAGACCATTGTGAAAGTAGACAGTCTGTTACAATACATGGAGATGAGTTGGCCCATGCAGCAAACTGAGAGCATTGGAAATGAAAAACCTTGCATCAGTTATCAGAAAAAAATGTATTCATGAAGTACACATTATCAGACCATGCCAAGAATGTCCTAACAGTAGTCAACAAGAAATGTGTGCTGCATTCTGACTTCATAAATTCAAGAAATGTTATAATAGTGAGCGCAGAACTGTGTCAGCTGCAAACCGGAAGGGGATGGTGGTACACCTGCTACTGTGGACTGCACAACCACGGAGAAAACTGTAAACGGCATTAGAAGAATCTTGTACATAACGTTTCAATAAAAACATGTGTAAACGTGAGGTAAATTATACTCCAGTGGTGTAAGAGTGTGGCAACTTTGTGCAGAAACTTTGTATTTTGACAATAAATTTTGTTTAGAAATTCTCACATTAGATTTTACAGAGTAATAATTTCCTGGTTGAAATCAGGTGATTGCGCAGCCCGGCTTGGGCCGCGTTGTGGCCACAGCCAGGGACATCAAGAAGCACGAGTACGTTTGAGAGTACAAGGGGCGGCTGTACTCCAACAAGAGTAATAATCTACTTAACTATTCATACCTTTTATGCTTTAATTTTCAACTACGTTAGTATTAATGATGTAGTGTTCAACGTGTCATTGAACAGCGTCAAGGCGCAGCTAATTACATAAAGAAACTTTACTTTGTCTGTATGGATGAAGGAATGTGTTAAAAGTCAATGTATGCAGCAAACGTGGAGAACATGGATAACTCAGGGAATGATCCACCCAAAGACTTTGATGCAAATGCATGTTTACATAAGAAGTTAAGTAGCACTGATGAAGAAGACTACGACGCTGGCTGACTATGATGAGGTAAGACTGGAGACAGTAGAGCAGTGGTTATTTTGCCCCCAGGTGATCGCGTGGCCTGGCTTGGACCGTGATCGATGCACCATACAAAGTGCATAGATTCCGCCATAGGAGGCCTGACCACATGGGTGTGCCGTATCTGAATTCTAAATCATCTGAGATATTTGTTGATTATAAAAAATTTATTATCATCACATGTGCACACGTTGTTGTAGATAGTTATCTATTTATTCGTTATATAGGACTAGAACCAGTAGAGCAGTGGTTGTTTTGCCCCAAGGTGATCGTGGTGCTTGGCTTGGGCGGTGGTGTAACAGAGTTGTAGATGATATAAGTTTGAGGGACTACACTAACTTAATTGAGGTAGTGCTGTCATGATGCTCGTTCCACGCTCAAAAAGTGGTTGTGTACTTGCTACTTCCACAAATTGACGCCAAGAAAGATCTCAATGCACATGTGAAGACTCTTGGTACATATGACTAAAACTTATCAATATGTAAAACCTGTATACAAAGAGTTTGGTATACTTTAGCCTACTTATGATGACATTACCAAGTGTTTTTAAAAACGTTTTGCTACTTTCCTAACATGTGTTGATGTTGAAGTCGCAGTGACATCGATCGAGGAATTATGTTGGTGCCATTATGTAGTGTACAAAGTGTCATTGGACAGGCGCATATAATTATATAAAGGAACTTTAATTTGTATGTATGGATGAAAGGAATGTGTTAAAAGTCAAGGTATGCAGCAAACATGGAGAACATGGATAATCAAGGGAACTACATAGAATTTTATGTCAGTTAAATCAAATCCATTAGTAAAAATAATTTGTTTATAAGGTAAAGTTTATGTGTTTATGCTGTATTGGTATTTATTTTATTTTAGTACATGTATGATATAATTATAACAGGTTTAATCAAAAAGAAGTAGAACAAAATCTGTGCAATAGTGCCAAGTGTGTAGCCAGCCATTGCGAACACATCCAGACATTCATACAAAGTGCATGGACTTTGGCTGCATCTCGCCCCAGCCACTGTGTGCCTGTGGCACCCGTACGAGGTCAGGTTCATCTGTGTTCTGCCAGTCCCAGGAGGCATCACCAGGGAGACCATTGTGAAAGTAGCCAGTCTGTTACAATACATGCAGATGAGTTGGCCCATGCAGCAAACTGAGAGCATTGGAAATGAAAAACCTTGCATCAGTTATCAGAAAAAAAATGTATTCATGAAGTACACATTATCAGACCATGCCAAGAATGTCCTAACAGTAGTCAACAAGAAATGTGTGCTGCATTCTAACTTCATAAATTCAAGAAATGTTATAATAGTGAGCGCAGAACTGTGTAAGATGCAAACCGGAAGGGGATGGTGGTACACCTGCTACTGTGGACTGCACAACCACGGAGAGAACTGTAAACGTAAATCATGTACAAACGGCAATTAGAAAAAATTATGCTCCAGTAACGTAAGAGTGTGCAGAACTTTGTAGAAACTTTGTATTTTGACAATAAATTTTGTGTAGAAATTCTCACATTAGATTTTACAGAGTAATAATTTCCTGGTTGAAATCAGGTGATTGCCCAGCCCGGCTTGGGCATCCCGTTACAAAAACATGTTGTGGCCACAGCCAGGGACCTCAAGAGTAATAATCTATTTTCAACTCTCGTTAACTATTCATACCTTTTATGCTTTAATTTTCAACTACGTTAGTATTAATGATGTAGTGTTCAACGTGTCATTGAACAGCGTCAAGGCGCAGCTAATTACATAAAGAAACTTTACTTTGTCTGTATGGATGAAGGAATGTGTTAAAAGTCAATGTATGCAGCAAACGTGGAGAACATGGATAACTCAGGGAATGATCCACCCAAAGACTTTGATGCAAATGCATGTTTACATAAGAAGTTAAGTAGCACTGATGAAGAAGACTACGACGCTGGCTGACTATGATGAGGTAAGACTGGAGACAGTAGAGCAGTGGTTATTTTGCCCCCAGGTGATCGCGTGGCCTGGCTTGGACCGTGATCGATGCACCATACAAAGTGCATAGATTCCGCCATAGGAGGCCTGACCACATGGGTGTGACAATTCTGAATTCTAAATCATCTGAGATATTTGTTGAGTTAATATAAAAAATTTATTATCATCACATGTGCACACGTTGTTGTAGATAGTTATCTATTTATTCGTTATATAGGACTAGAACCAGTAGAGCAGTGGTTGTTTTGCCCCAAAGTGATCGTGGTGCTTCGCAATGAAGTGACTTTACCAGCCATTTTATCAGATATATTAACCATACAAAAAATAAAAAATGATTCTGTTTTACTGGTTTATCAATGAACTAGGTAAATCTTATATAAAAAGTCAGATAACTATAAAAGATAATGGAAACCAAATATATGTAGAACAAAGACTTTGCAGTTCTTCAAAAACAGCTAAAATTGGGAAAATTGAGCCAAAATACTGAAATTTCAATGTAAGCGTGGGTATATTGCTTGATGGGTTTGGACAAGAATATTTCACCACAGTAAGTTTGAAGTCATGCATAACTCAAATCCTGATGAAGAGTAAAATCCGAAAATTTCATGTTTTTTGAACCACCCTAATGTATATGGAGCTTGAAGCAAAGCAACACGCAACACAACATAACATGGAAGATATTGGCACATGCCGAACCGTACTCACCAATAAACAAAAGATGCAGCCTCTGCATAACTGAGAAATACTACACCCAGACTTGTCCACCCTAAACCATAGAAATGAGCTCGCCAGAAGCTGCAGACATCGAAGAAAGTTTTTACTAAGAAATGCCTCAATAACAGATTATTTATCATAAAACGAACGATTATTTCGTTCCGTTTTACATGTGATGCACATGCTTCGCTTTCGGAATCAGCAGTCCATCAACTTCCTCGCTAACGGATGAGACGCATTTAGAAAATTTCAAGGTAAATTTTCACAATTGTTTTGGAATTTATGCAGTTACATGCGGTGTAACACCGCCTTATTGCATTTATATTACTTATCCATTAGTGGATGACGTTAATAAAATAAATTTAATTCCTGTTTTTGCAGGATGGCTGAGAATTTAGCGAATCCGAGAAAAAGCGTGACAAAAGCTGTCAATGGCATATACTAAATTACCTATTTCTAGATCAAGATCTTCTCTTCCGACACTTTTCAGCTCAGCCTTCACTTTCAACTCAAACTCTTGCCTACCAGATGTTAATAAATTTGCACCTTCCAGCATATTATGTGCGTAATGGTAACTTTAGCTGTTGCATATTTTTTATTCCTGCACAAGCTCGCACAACACTGATGGCAGAATCGGACGACAAAATATTGTCAACCACATTAAGGCCTTTTATTCTTGGCCAGTGATCTTTCATGGTGTTGCACAATACATCTACTTTAGTGTCTGTAATTTGATTCCGGTGAATGTGAATGACGGATACATTTATGAAGTAGCGCAGGCTATTTACTAACACACCTGTAGATACAACAAAGTGAGCTTCTGGAAACAGTCCACATATCCTAGACATATTAAGATATTGTAATGAAGTGGCATGTCTAGAGTCTGCCAGGTATTGTATATCCGATTCATTTAGTTCACAATCATGTATGTTAAGATAATGCAACGGTTGTGGTAGATCATCAAGTATTTCTGGTAAACATCCAGCAAATGAGTTTTGGGACCAGACTTGACAATCCTTGCAGCATAGTAGTTTGACAATCCTGCCTGTGTTTGTAAATTGTTGTATGATGCGTGTGGGTCCCTCTTCCTGCAAAATGTTAGTTTTTTAGGCAAAGTCCGCTGAGTAAGTTAAAGGGACGTTTGTCTTGATGGATGAAAAAGAACACATTCTCTTCTAGATTTTCAACACTTATTCCCTCTATCATCTGTGAGTTTTGTCCTATAAAGCCACCAAAAGGAGCTTATGAGTCCAGAATCTCATTTCCGACTTTTAACTCTGACTTTATCTGCAAACTAGAAGTCTACTGTCAGACGAGTGACCTTTCTCAAGCAGTTTGTAACAAGATAGCCCATACACTGTCAGAAACCCGACGATGGTTATTGCCCAATAACCATCGTCATTAGTAACCTTCGTCATCTCGACTCGTGACTTTAACATTGAACTATTCTGTCATATTGAACTCTACCTTTAATTACATTTTTTATCAAGGGTAGTACATGAAGTATTACGTGTCGACCTTGTTTTTTTTCAAAACGCATTAAAACTCGGGTATTTCAGTATGTTCAAAATGACGATGGTTATTGTGAATTGCTGTTTTGTTTACGATTATTACTTTTTTGTGAAGATGGTTTTGGACAAGTGTCATATTAATCATTTATTTACGTATTGTAAACCTTGTTATAAGGCATTTTTTATGCTTTTTGGCATTTGCCAGCTTCATCTTTTTAGATAGGTTTGTCATTGATTCTGTACTATATTTTCCTGGTAATGTTTGTACCAAGTGTATATATAGTACTAGGCTACACACTTGCTAATAGATTGTACATACACAAGGTACAATACATACACTAAAGTAAAGAATGAATATGTAAGAATAAAAATTGAAATTAATAATGTTTGCAGAGTCAACCCATGTTTACTCATTTACAAATTTATAAGGAAATTCCAACTAAGAGGTTAGTAGACAGTGACTACATGACGTCTTTATGAAAGAATGTAGGTTAGTGGTTACATATATTCTAGTGGTAATATTCTATATTATCTCAAGCTTACATAAACGTATTAGACCACTATATTAATAAAGACCTGTTTAATAACCATCGTCATTGTTAGAAATATAAACACAGTAACCTTCGTCACAGTTATAAATAACCATCGTCATTGAATGTTACAGTTTTTTTGGCAAAGTCCAGTGAGTAATTAAAAAGTATGTCTTGGTGGATAAAGAAGAACACATTCTGTTCTAGAATTTGACACTTATAAATATATCATCTTAAGTTTTGTCCTATAATGACACCAAAAGCTGGATAACATCCATTATTATCTCCGACTTTTAACTCTGACTTTATCTGTAAACTAGAAGGTTACTGTCAGGCAGTGACCATTTCTCAAGCAGTTTGTAACAGATAGCCATATAGAATGTATTTTGGGTAGAGAAAGGTACGGTGTCAATCTTCACAACCAACTTGTCACCTTTTTTCATGGTGATTGTGTACCTTTTTAACATCACATCACAACTTAAGAAATCTTTGATTAATTTTGTTATGATTTCTTGAGCCAATTCATCTTCTTTTGCTACTCCTGCTTCTCTCACAGCTGTTCTGGTGAGTACACTGACGTTCCTCTGCCTTCTTCTCAATGAGAGTATCGGCAGCATTTGCACTATGAGTTTTATAAATGTGA
>JAGTTF010000683.1:5000-13171 GCA_019095985.1 Streblospio benedicti | reverse complement strand
GACATTGAGAATGTTGTTATATTTAATCCCGGATAATATCATTTACATGTATGCACATAGCTACATTTATTCCATGGAGCTAAATATACATGTTGCTTCAAAAATAGCGTATTATATTGCGGACATCAAATATTAATTGTACCAAGTGCAGTTATTGTATGTAACCTACACTATGAATCAATTATGGACCTTAAAGAAATGGTTGTGCGAAATTTTCATTTATTAAGCTTAATTTGGTTTTTAATAGTATTATTGACCAGCATCTACAATACCATCACATGCCAAATTATGTTTAAATTATACCAATGGGATTAATATGATCTTGAATATTTTTCAGTTTTGAGGCGCAGTCGTAAGATATAACCATTTTTTATGACAAAAATATGCTGGGGGGACTTAATTTTATAAAATATTAAGGGTCGGGGGTGTTTAAATAAGGGCTCAGGAACCAAACTATCAATTCTGTTTGGCCTGATTTAATTTGTTTATTTCTGAATATTCAAATGGCTCGCTGCTGGGAGTAATAGGCTCCTAGAAAATATTGTAAATATTCCAAGTTGGTTGCCAAATGGGCGCGGCAAGAGAAAAAAAATCTGTGAATGTATGTTCAAATCAAATGTTTTACAAGTATTTCAACCTTTTCACCAAAATGTGGAGAACCCATTCACAAGTATCAATCAATTTATCAAATCAATCAAATCCTAAGTTTGTTTGAGCTTCCGCTGGTTTGATGGAAGAGGGTAAATAAGCATTGAAATGTTGGCCCCTTTCATACTCGGCTCCCAAAAATTCAAAATGCAATCAAATCCTGATTTCCTGCCCCTGATATTGTACATAACAATACTTTAATTGCAACACAATTGTAATGGGTACTTGTATATGTAATCAATTGCATAATTTTTACCGTGCATATCACCTGGTCCATCGTACTGTAAAAGTTTGAAGGACTTCTTCCTTGGGCGGTCCGACTTTCTGACAGATGCACCTAAAACAAAGATTGTTATTTGTCTGTAAACATTGATGTAGTAATTGTAACATTTTTCAAAGCTATGGTGCTTTTTGAGCCATGAATCATTCACCTCCCAATTACTGCCAAGGCTTCATTTTGGTGACCCCCTTTTTTTTTTTGGGGGGGGGGTAGACCACTTGGGTGGGTGCAACTTAGTTAACTATTTAATAATGGAAAAGAAAGGGGGGGGGGGTGGAAATAAATTTCTTACATTCAGCTAGAGTATGACACCCCAGATAATGTGGCATGTATAACATAATGAAGAAACACAATGTAGAAACACAGCTTAAGCGGAGTGATTCCTAACTGTGGTTGGTTTGGAGTATGATATCTCTACTAGTTGAATTCACATTGCCATGTTTGTTTTATGTCCTTAATAACTAACCTTTTTCAGTTTATGTCTAAATTGTGGACATATAGCATAATTATAATTATTTAGGCTTTGTTGCCAAAGACAAAGTACTTGCAATGACATGGACGGATATACCGGTAATAGAAAACTAAAGTAATAATTTAAAATTATGCTGTTAATGAATCTGCAAATGTGTGGATCACATGCAGGGTAAATGAACTTCCAGCAGTGTATGGTGAGAGGCGTCTTCAATCGTTGGTACGATCCATTAAAGTCATTTGTCATGATAACACTGTGCACAAACTATCACTGGACAGTTTACCAATAATGAAAAAAATGAAACAGCACTTTTTGAGTGAACAAATGGGTACAATCTTGATTGAACTATGACAGTTCAACTTCCGCTAATAGTATAATTCCACAAAACATCTATGCTGTCCGTAATAAGAGATGCTAGTTCATGTGTTTAACATAAGACTTATTACAGGTGGACAATTCATACCAAACAGTTGTCTGACCACCCACCCAACCGCAGTTAGGAATAAATCCGCTTAAGCTCTGTTTCTACATCTTTATTTTATACATGCCACATAATCTGGGGTGTTGCCTGACCTGATGTTTAAGAACCTGATAAGTTTCATTACCTAAGAGGTGCTAGTGAAATATTCTTTTCCGGCCTATTGAAAAAAGCAGACCTCTCCTTTGCTTTAGGTAGAAGTAATTAATTTTTTTCAGTTTTACCTTCGCTCTTTTCATCTGGAACTCTTGTTGACTCAGTTGCTTTTATTGATTGTGGATTTGGCATGTCTGAAATGATGTTGAAAAATACTGCACGCTTTAATAACCCATGACTGCAGGAGCATTTCATACATAATGCAATCATAAAAACATAATCGAAGTCGGTCATGTTCAGAATTTTATGTACATTATATAATCTTTACTAGAATTGTTCAAACTACTCATTTCCTCACGGACATTGTTGTGTGTATTCAGAAACGCATTCTGTCTTATTTTAACCAAACCGGCACATGATTATAGACCTTCGTATCAAAATTTCATCTCCAACATTGCCTGTCATGTGGGGCTCGATTCGAAATCGCACTGCAAGATGATTTTTTTTGACAGTGTTGTTTTCTCGCATTCCCGCATTTAGGCAACAAAATACATGTCTGTGGACATAAAAAAAGTGTATGAATAAAACGAAAAAAAATATATAAAAATTCGCACTTCTGATAGTATCAAGTTACAAAAATGTGTTGTAACGTTTGACAGCAATCTTGCACTATACAGACACTAGTGAACATTGTGTCCACGAGGTCAACATTTTTCGTAGAGTTCCGAGACGTACTCATTTCGGGCGTCCATCTACATTATGTCTGCCAGTTGTTGGTTGAATAGAAATAAATCCTTACTGTAAACTCGTATTGTTTATCCTAGATATCGTAGATATTCCATGATTTTCGTGTACAAACCAATATGTCAGCCACCCCAATGTGACGCCATTCAAATTAGGCCGATTGCGCTCTGATTGGCTGACTATATATATGATGACAAACAAGTGCCGCGCTCGATTGTCCAACCAGAAGGCCGACCGCAGTAGCCTTGATAGACCACAGACTAGATGGTGTACTTTGCGTACAAATACCATCAAAAATAGACTTTATCAAGCAGGGATTTCTTAGTGACGTCATCGGAAAAGTCCGACCTTGTTTATTATAAGATGGAGCTGATCGCATGGCGATTCGTTTTGTACCAAAGATGGCAGTTAAATATTCAGTGAAACACAACTATTTCGGGCTTGAATATAGATGTATGAAAAACGCGTTTTGTGCGTAAATATATTTCCTTCCAAATAATATATATATTTAATGAAAACCATGCTTAGTTTTTAACAAATATCAGTATGGAATACATAATTTATGCATTTCTAAGTTGTCAGGTGGAATGGGTTTTAAAGATGGCGATTTGGTTCAATGATAAAACGTGAGAAATCAAGGTCTTTTTACATGGCTTTTGACATGCAAGTCGACGGCGACTTAGGTAAATATGTGATAACCACTAAGGTGATTTTTTATAACTAAACTTGTAAATAATTAAGTCTACCCCCCTACCGGGGGTAGACTTCTAACTAGTGCTGTCCGCTTCGGCGTCCACATGTAAAGGCTCATAACTTGAACACCATGAGAGCTATTGCTTTGATAATAAAATATGTTTAGTTTGAGGAAAATCCTACTTTTGATGACGTTATGATGAATTTAAAAAAAAACTACAATACAAATTTGTGTTTAGCTGTCTCCTGGGAACAGTTTATGTCCCTTATCGTTAAACTTGATATTGTGTATGAATATATTACCCTACCAAGCTGGTTTGATGTTTGAGTACTCTGGCCTAATTTTGAAGATTTTTGTTGGGGGGGTAGACTTTAGCGTTTCTGAACGTCTTATCTAGTTACAATTAAATTGCTGTGAAATTAATTAATTAATTGTTAGAAGATAGTACCTTCTTGTGTAAACTGCAATGATCTTTTGGTCCTTATAGGCTTGTCTGTTGCTGAAAATGGATAAAACACTGAATTATATTTATGATGGAATTTGTGCTGGTCTACAAGCTATTTCTGACATCATATATGTACTGATTCGCTTTAGTTGGTCAGCCTCATGTATGCATGTCCATTTGTGGCATATGTAAATAAACATGCTGTTCTTCTTAAATGTGCTGTATGCCTAATGTTTTCATTTACAACATGATATAAGGGGTGTATTTCATTGATTATGCAGAAGCAATTAAACCTCTTAAATTTTTAGTACGTTTAGGTTGGTTAAACTAATACTCCATCTGTACCGGCATCACAGCGAAGTAATGTCTGGCATTTCTGGCATATGCCAGGGTGATAGTACAACCATCATTCGATCCGAGAGTGAATATTCCTCCTGCAAGTGACAAGTCTAAGTTTTGTGTGAAGGAAATATGTAGTCACATTTCAATAACCAGATCATCCGCGTAGGTGGTGTCTTTCCGCATTTCCTTGATGTACTGATCTTTTAGTTTTTGTCGTTGTGAGGAGGAACGTCCTCAAAACCATAGCTTCTCCCTAGTCATACAAAGAGGTACAAAATTATCGCATGCAAATAGTTACATTCCATAGTATTATGATATTGTTCCAGTGAGAGTGTTTATATATGGAAATCGTAAATTAACATTACATGTCAATAAGAAAAATTATGAATATGGTGACAAGACGTGTCATTAAGACAATAGATCTTCAATTAGTATTTATGAGGGATCAGAATGAATGAATAAAAATCCTGTTCTTGAGGATGTAACTGTATTACAGGCAGCTTCATTCGGAGCTTATGCTGTATGAAAGTTTATTCTAAGCAGCCGATATAACTTTTAATAAACGTTGTACCCTCAAGAAACTTGATTGAAAATGTTTTGTCAATAACAAGAAGCTGAAAACAGGTTTATTCTATTAGACCCTGCTGATTATTGACATGTCATTAAATGCATCGTCGGTTTTCATGTGTTTTTTAATGCACACTACCCTACCAGTCCCTGTACATATCAACCTGTGGGTCTACAGACTAAATATAAATGGATATCATAGTAAATGGGTGAAAAACATTGCCACGTCCATGACGTAACAACGTTCTTATTTCGTCGTCCCATGAAATTATTGTTCTCGCAGTGCTAGTTACGTAGAACGTGCATTGATTTTGCATTTGAGAACATTCTGATAGTTTGGGGAGACGTGATTTCATTGGTTGAAAGTATTGACAGGTGCTCCTAGCTTTGAAGGCCACTTTGTATCACGTCTATATACTGCGTATATAGCCATGAGATATCACGATGCATTAAATGTTCAATCGAAGTATGACTTAATGCACAATTGTGACACAAATCATTTATCTAGTCATACACTTGTTAAGTTGTTTATTACTAAAGGCTTTAATTTGGGTTTGTAACTTGTTCGGTGTCATCACAGTGAGGAAAGATTGGACTTCTTCAAAGTTGTAGCACTCTTTAATTTGACATAAAAACGTTTATCTTTCTACTAACTGTCAACACATTTATTGTGTTTCTAATGAAAAAACACAAAAAACGATTCTTACATGACCTCCACCTTGCAAATAATTACAGGCTAGTGCTCTGATTTCAGCAGCTGTCATTTGCAAGTCTGGTAGGCTCTGCTCTAGGGCATGGAAGTAGCAACTTCCATCTGCTTGTGTTGGAGGCTCATGTGGCTTCAAGCCAAGGTCTTGAAGTCTCCTCAAGATTGCCTCCTTCTCTTCGGACAAATTTGGCTTTCACCAATTGATCTTTCAATCGCCCTGATTATGTCTTGTTGCTCTCTTATGTATTCTGAAATCGTAAGTTTAGTGAGTTGTTGTGATTAAATTGTTTAAAAACATGCTATAATGTACATAATATTATCTATTCTATGGCATTGTTAACAATTTTATTTTGCAGTCTTATTCTATTAAAAATAAAAAAATAGTATCCTGTCACACACACTTAACAAGCCGACATTATGAAGCGTTCCACACACACGTGTATTTCAAATACCTCATTCATAACAGTTTCAAAGGGTTTTTCCAAACGTGTTAAAATAGATAACACATCTCCTTCTAGCACAAAATCATTTCTTTCACACTGTATTTTAGTTTTTTTTCATAAAGATAAGCTCTAATGTACGATTGGTGTTTTTAAAGAGCTGAGCTCTTGCCTCCCAAATACCTGTTGGTAATGCTGTCATCACTCTCTCGGGAAGATAATCCACCTAAAATGGAGGCCGGTAGGGGATTAGCTTTTTTATGAATATTGTGCTTAAAACTAGCTTTTAGATTAGGGGCTCCAGTGCGTGGTCACCTTGATGCTTCCGCAGTGTAAAAAAATGAGCTAATAGGTATAGTTGCACTGGATGGGTATTAGTCTACCCTTAAGCCACATACACAACTATAGGGACTTTTTGTTTGTTCACTATGGCCACTGCAGGAGTTTATTGAACCAGTACTCTCTTGTACTGGAGTTATGAAGGAATAGCCTTCAGTTCTCTCTTTTAGGCAGCTGGAAGGTCAGCACAGTAGGAGCTGTCGACCGATTCCCTGTGGGGAAAAGGCCCTCCCATACTAATCTACGGTCCAGCCGGTGGCTTCACCCATCTGAGTGCCTGCGCTCCGTAGCATGCGTGGGCGCCCGTAGCCTGTCGTGTCAGCACTGGTGCAAAGTCCCCAATTCAGGGGGCCTCTCGTGAGGGAAGCGGGTTGTTAACCAACCTATTCTGGTGTTCTAGACACTAGATAGCGTTATGCAGTATCCAGAACACAACGAAAAGTCATCCAGTGAGAACCACCACACTTTCGTTCGGCGGTGGGCCCTGCAGCAGTAAAGGGGTAATTTTACATTGGGTGGTTCAGGTCGCCCGTGGCAAGAAGGGGTTAACATAATACTTATTCCAAGTTGAAAATTCATAACAAACAGTTGTCTGACGTGATGTTTGGGAGCGTGTAAGTTTCATTCCCTAAGATGTGCTAGTGAAAATATTTTTTCTTGGCTATTGAAAAAAAGCAACCCTCTCCTTTCCTATAGGTTTAAGTAATTTAATTTTTTTCAATTTACCTTCATATGCGTGTGTGTGTGTGTGTGTGTGTGTGTGTGTGTGTGTGTGTGTGTGTGTGTGTGTGTGTGTGTGTGTGTGTGTGTGTGTGTGTGTGTGTGTGTGTGTGTGTGTGTGTGTGTGTGTGTGTGTGTGTGTGTGTGTGTGTGTGTGTGTGTGTGTGTGTGTGTGTGTGTGTGTGTGTGTGTGTGTGTGTGTGTGTGTGTGTGTGTGTGTGTGTGTGTGTGTGTGTGTGTGTGTGTGTGTGTGTGTGTGTGTGTGTGTGTGTGTGTGTGTGTGTGTGTGTGTGTGTGTGTGTGTGTGTGTGTGTGTGTGTGTGTGTGTGTGTGTGTGTGTGTGTGTGTGTGTGTGTGTGTGTGTGTGTGTGTGTGTGTGTGTGTGTGTGTGTGTGTGTGTGTGTGTGTGTGTGTGTGTGTGTGTGTGTGTGTGTGTGTGTGTGTGTGTGTGTGTGTGTGTGTGTGTGTGTGTGTGTGTGTGTGTGTGTGTGTGTGTGTGTGTGTGTGTGTGTGTGTGTGTGTGTGTGTGTGTGTGTGTGTGTGTGTGTGTGTGTGTGTGTGTGTGTGTGTGTGTGTGTGTGTGTGTGTGTGTGTGTGTGTGTGTCTGTGTGTGTGTGTGTGTGTGTGTGTGTGTGTGTGTGTGTGTGTGTGTGTGTGTGTGTGTGTGTGTGTGTGTGTGTGTGCATTTCTGTTCTTGTCTTTGTCTGTCACTGTGCATTTGTGTCTGTGTAACTGTTGTCCATCTGTCTGGTGTAAATCAATCAAGCTTGGTGTGTGCGTGTGTACCATACCATTTTGCTGTCCCAACACAACTGTAAAGCTGTGATGTCACATTTGTCAGTGTCTCTGCTTTTCTGTCTGTCTGCCTCTGTCGTGCCTGAGATTGTGTGTGTGGTTGTTGTCGACTTTTGCCTGTTAAAAACATTTACTGTTTATTATTATTAGCCACACACCAACAAAATAAAGTTTCTCAGCCACGTCATTACATTCCATATTATAAGATGTAACAGTATTTACACATATATACTACACCATGACCGTCTCCCTCATCAGGCTGGCGAGACGATGTGTGCTGTTACTGGTGCGGTGTGTGGGTACCTGGTTGGCGACACTCCATTGACCCGTGGGTGTGGCATGCTCTCTTCCGCCCGTCCTGCCGCCATCTACAGCTGTCACGCGAGTTGGTGGCCGCGTCCT
>JAGTTF010000682.1:0-11856 GCA_019095985.1 Streblospio benedicti | reverse complement strand
CTACACCGAATTCTTGATGGTCATGAATACTTTTAAGTATGCAGTGGTTTAATCACCCGCTTTTGAGTCCACTATTTGCTATCAATTTAATCATAGCCCTCCAGCATGTAACGTTGAGAATTCTAGTTCATTTCCAAGTCTTTGGTATTTTTAATGATTTTGTTTGCTAGTGAAGCTGTAATCAACAATTTATTCAACTATCAACATGTTTTGAACCGCTAAAAAATAATGCCAGTTGGTTGATTTCATTGGTATCCTTGATGTCAATGATACATTAAAAATTATAGTCAATAAATACGGTTAAAACAGTTAACATTTTTCAAATTTTCAGGTCCAACAAATAACCGCCTGCAAACGAGAGGGAAATCTCCCTCAACAGCAAATCCACCTAAAAAAGCTACCAAATTCCAGGAGACATTTAAAAAAAAAAGGTAAATAACACTTATGATTATTAATTGGTATAGGCTAGGCCAGGTTGAGCGCAGTTCTGGCTGGATTAGCCAAGTAAGAAAGCTTGAGATAGAAGGAAGAAAAGGAGAGGGAAGACCGAAACAGACTTGGGATGCAGTCTTGCAGAAACATAGTGCAAGTTTGGGTATGAGTTTGGTAGATCCAAATGACCGAAAAGCTTGGAGGGGACGGTTGAGATCCAGACTGGGTAGCCAGGCCACACCCTCTGAATGAGGAATAATTAGGGGATGTTTCAAATAAATTTAGGATTTGATTGATTGAAGTCATTGTGCAAAATTATTGTTACATGCACTGGAGTAGACGGTGTGATGGATGCATTTTTTTGTAAATTGCCTGGAATTGACTGAAATGACATGCTATTAAATTTGATTACAGTTCAATTTATTGTTTAGAATAACATTTTAAATGGATGGTCAACGTAGGTATAAATGCTATTGCATGTAACATGTTTGCATGTAACAGCATAATTTTCTGGCATAAAAACTGACAATATATCAACTTAATTTTAGCTGCCAGAGATAGTGGAGGGCACCGCACAAGACGGTCACCGCATCCAACAAACCAGTTGACACCTAATCATACAGGTAGCATTAGTCATCTGAAAATTCAATGTGTAAAATTATTGTTACATGCACTGGAGTAGACGGTGTGATAGATGCACTTTTTGTGTAATTTGCCTGGAATTGACTGAAATGACATGCTATTAAATTTGATTACAGTTCAATTTATTGTTTAGAATAACATTTTAAATGGATGGTCACAAATGGGAACTTGGGTATTGTAGATAATATTATTGTAACAAATGCGCGCATGTAACATAACAGTAACTTGGATTAAAGTTCAATTGATTGTTTAAATTTTCAGGTCCAATAAAGAAGCGTAGAGAGAGATCTTCTTCTTTGTCAACACCGACACCACCTAGAAAAGTTCTCAAATTGCAGGAGACATTTAAAGATAACGGTAAATAACACTTATGATTATTCATTAGTATCTCAAGTGATTGTGCAAAATTATTATCACATGCACTGCACAATATAGTGTGATGGATGCACTTTTTTGTAAACTGCCTGCACTTAACTTAAATGACATGCTAGTAAATTTCATTAAACTTCAATTGATAGTTCAGAATAACATTTTTGAATGGACATTGTAGGAATGAATGATTTTGCATGTAACATATTTGCATGTAACAACATATTTAGGTTCCATAAAAACTGACAATATATGAATTAATTTTAGCTTGCAATGGTAGACGAGGTAGCTTCGCCAAACCGTCACCGCATCAAACAAACAAGTTCACACCTATTCCTACAGGTAGCATTATTTTGTATGCAAATTCAATGTGTACAATTATTGTTACATGCACTGCAATGGTCAGCAGAGGGTGTTGATGGGCGTTATTCATTTCTTCCAAACATTTATTTATAAACTCCTTTAAGTTTAATAATCTGTCCCATCATTAATTTGACTTTTTAGTGGGCTGTAACAACACAAATGGGAAATTTGGTCGTGTAGATAACAGTATTGTAACAAATGCTTGCATGTAACATATTCTTTTAATGCACTTTAACTTTACAGTTGAGCAGCACTTTCAACTACCATCAAGGCAGAGTCCAAGGCTCACAAGATCCTGTGATAATTTAACATTGGAGTCCATGCCCCATGAAGGTAAATATCAAATTGTTTTACTGGTCTATATTACACACTTCCTTTGTAACGTGAGAATTTTGTTACACGCAATCATCGCTATACAATTTTTTCTATGCTCTTGTTATAATGCATCTTATCATCATGGTTTATTGTTTGAATTTTATATGATGTGGTTTGTCATTGATGTAGGTAGTCTTTTAATAGTAATGCATCACTGATGGTTTAAAAATAAATAAAAAAATCCAACAAATTAGATATGAGGTTCAGATACAGAGTTGAATACACGATGACACGTTTTTTTCTATGTTTGAAAGGCTCCCCAATACACGGTTCAAAACGTCAGGAGGATCCGGTACAAAGTCCTGTCCGAAGTAAGCATCACAATTTTGACCCAATCATTTTTAGAGACAGTCTTGTTAATAGTTGTGTAATGACTGTAATTGTCTTCCAAAGTGTTTTGTTAAATGATTCAATTTTTCTTGCTTACATATGATAGTGCAGGATAGTTAAAATATAAATATGTGCATATTGGTATTGAAAAACATTGCAAAAGCTGCGGATTGGTTTCAAATAACTTTGTTGTGCATAAATTTTTAGGTTTGCGTAAAAGTCCACGTAATACCAATAGAAGGCTTGATTACTGTGAGTCATATGATGTTGAAGCGTCTGATATAAAAGGTTTGTAATTGTATTGTTGTTGTACATTCTTTGCATGTGTTGATTGTCATAATTTGCTCACCTGTGCATTATTTGCAAAAAGTTTCTATTTTGAAGTAAATTATAACTCATTCTTATGTACAGTAGTGCAAACAAGATGATTTGATTGTATTCGTTGATGGAAATCCTATGTTGCATTTAACTTCAATATATTAAACTTAAGGAACAATTTGTTTTCAAACACAGGAATCCCCAGGCGACTCCCTAGTTCTGCAAAAGGTAGGGCAACTGGTTAAACATGCACTTTCAAAGTTATCTCTTTGCTTTTGTGGTAGAATGAAGTCATAAAGTCAATGAATGCATATTTTGTAACAATTCATATTCTATTGTAAATTCAGTTTTCATGTGATTGCACACAACTGATTTCAGTGTCTTATAATCATATCATGATTAAAAATTTTAATATATGAAATTGTTTTATTTTTCACATGAGTTTTCACCAAAATTGCATACATATTGTATGCCTATATAATGTAAAACTGTAAATCATGCCCTTGGGTGGCAAATCGACCCCCACTCCCAGAGGTACTCCCAAAGAATCATATTTACTGAATATTTTCTTTTTTTTCATTTGATTTTCTCCAAAATCACATAAGCTGTATTCCTATCTAATCATATTACATTTGAATCATACCTGTGGGTGTTAATTGGGCCCTCCCTCTGCCACCCTGGGGCATTACTTCATCATTTAATCTCTCTAGTTTTACTAGGATTGCATAGTCACTTTTAGTATTTTTCTATGTTTCATAGGTATTAATCTAATCGATGTCTGAGATTAACATTAAACTTCATATTTTCACAAAATGAATTTTCAAAACAGTCTCCATAGAACTTGTAAATTTTAGGTGTCCCAACCAGCCAGTTGGAAAATATCCTTGCCCAGGTTATAAATATCTTGAGAGATTTTAAAATTCAAAGTAAATATTTTTCTAAAACTTGGAAGTAATACATTTAGATCAAGGATGGTTTGTGGAATTAGAATTCAAGTATTACTGTGTGTAAGTGTCATCATCCCGGCAAGCATGTTTTATGGAGACTGCTTTGGTCTCAGAGTATTTCTTAAGAGTGGTTCAAAGCACTAGATGGTATAAATTTTGAAATATAATTGTAGTCAAAAGTCAGATGAAAAAATGTGCATTGAATAAAGAATACTGTGACTGAAAGCCCATGCTGATTTGTGTGAAAACATAAAGTTTGTTTCTATTACACACTTCCTTAGGCTTTGGTCAGTAGTGCATGTTTGCTTTGTTGATTGCTTGTAGGTGGTAGCAGTAGGTATCAAAGATACTTGGAGAATCTGAAATTGCAAGGTAGATTAGAACTTCACAGGCAGCGAGAGAGTTACCGTGGAATGTGCTACAGGGCTTGTCTGACAAAACTTGGAAGACAGCAGTACAATGAAAAAGCAGCAATTCGAATGCGAAAATACAGAGCCAATTTAAAGCAAAAAATTATGAATATGAGTGCAGAAGAAAAAGCTGAATTTCTTGTTGAACATGAACAGAAGAAAAAGAACCTTCGAGAATACAATCGTATCAAACAACAGGAGCACAGAGACCGATTGAAAAACAGGAAGTTTGTTGACAGTGCAACATCAACAAGTGACTTGGAGCAATTTTATCCAAAAATTGTTGAACACAATAATGAAAATGATATTCTTGGTGATTCAAATGATGTCACCATTTCAGATGGAGATTTATATGAAAGTGACAGTGATATCGAACAACAATCACCAAAAGAAGATACATCCATTGAAGCTACATCAGTTTCAGTTGAAGATGTTGAAATAGAGTCATCTGATAGCGAAACTGTCATCCCTGAAACACCCCAGAAAAAAATGGTAGTGAAACTTGTGAACATGAGACCAAAAAGAGCAAATTTAATGCAGGAAGGGGAAGAGAAAATCACAAAAAGTACAAAGGAGCAGATTGGTGAAATGAAAGATGAACATCTCAGTAAACTCATTCAAAATGTCATCGACAGTATGGAGGAGCGTATATCATCACAGTCCAGTGAATGTTATGAAGAACACAGCGAGCAAATGCTTGATGTTAGTTTCAGTAGTTCAGCAGATGATGTGGTCCTTCGGTCATTCACCGCTTCGCAAGTTCACAACGTCAGCGTACAGTCCGCCGAGTGTGAAGAGGCGATGCAGATTGCCGACGAATCAGTCTGTTCGCCTGAAAAGAAGACTGCTGAAAGATGTGAAAAAGATGCAATAGATGCCGTCGATGCAATAGTTAATAAACTCATTACAGATGTATCACAAACCAAGCAGACGGACCTCGATGAACTGGCCGCATCAAAGCGCAGTGATAGCGATGTACACTACAATGAGCTGATGGTGGACGATGGTATTGCAAGTGTTGTTAGTTCAGCAGATGATGTGGTCCTTGGGGCAGTCGCCGCCGCCGCAAGTTCACAACGTCAGCGTACAGTCCGCCGAGTGTGAAGAGGCGATGCAGATTGCCGACGAATCAGTCTGTTCGCCTGAAAAGAAGACTGCTGAAAGATGTGAAAAAGATGCAATAGATGCCGTCGATGCAATAGTTAGTAAACTCATTACAGATGTATCACAAACCAAGCAGACGGACCTCGATGAACTGGCCGCATCAAAGCGCAGTGATAGCGATGTACACTACAATGAGCTGATGGTGGACGATGGTATTGCAAGTGTTGTTAGTTCAGCAGACGATGTGGTCCTTGGGGCAGTCGCCGCTTCGCAAGTTCACAACGTCAGCGTACAGTCCGCCGAGTGTGAAGAGGCGATGCAGATTGCCGACGAATCAGTCTGTTCGCCTGAAAAGAAGACTGCTGAAAGATGTGAAAAAGATGCAATAGATGCCGATGTATCACAAACGATGCAATAGTTAGTAAACTCATTACAGATGTATCACAAACCAAGCAGACGGACCTCGATGAACTGGCCGCATCAAAGCGCAGTGATAGCGATGTACACTACAATGAGCTGATGAGCTGGTGGACGATGGTATTGCAAGTGTTGTTAGTTCAGCAGACGATGTGGTCCTTGGGGCAGTCGCCGCCGCAAGTTCACAACGTCAGCGTACAGTCCGCCCGAAAGAGGCGATGCAGATTGCCAAATCGTGTTCAAAAGAAGACTGCTGAAAGATGTGAAAAAGATGCAGTCCGTCCTCATTACAGATGTGAAAACCAAGAGACGGACCTCGATGAACTGGCGCGCAGTGCAGGTGGACGATTGCAAGTGTTGTTAGTTCAGCAGACGATCAGGGCAGTCTGTTCGCCTGAAAAGAAGACTGCTGAAAGATGTGAAAAAGATGCAATAGATGCCGTCGATGCAATAGTTAGTAAACTCATTACAGATGTATCACAAACCAAGCAGACGGACCTCGATGAACTGGCCGCATCAAAGCGCAGTGATAGCGATGTACACTACAATGAGCTGATGGTGGACGATGGTATTGCAAGTGTTGTTAGTTCAGCAGACGATGTGGTCCTTGGGGCAGTCGCCGCTTCGCAAGTTCACAACGTCAGCGTACAGTCCGCCGAGTGTGAAGAGGCGATGCAGATTGCCGACGAATCAGTCTGTTCGCCTGAAAAGAAGACTGCTGATGAGATTAAACGTAAACCTTTACGTTTCAAAATGACTAACTCAGAATATCATAAGATAAAACACATTAAGTGTCCTCTTAATAAGATACCCAGAAGTATACATGCTGTGAGAAAAAAAATATATGAAAGAAAGATTTTATCAAATCGCACTTTGAGGAGCCCAACAAAATTCATGGGTGTAATGACACAATTGATGGAAAGTGCTACTCCAAGGAAGAAAGCGCTAATGAAGGGTGCCGGCTGGCTGTCACCTGAGAGTAGAAAAGCTCATGAAGCTGCCATAAAGTTAGCTGAAACAATAAGTGCAGAACAACAAAAAAAAAAAGAGTAGATCAAACAAACTATTGCAAGAAAGATTTATCATGACAGTTCCAGTCAGACTCAGTGAGAATCCATTCGTCCGAAAATTGACGGGGCTTTACAAGTCCAAACTTGTGAAGCGTGGAACCAAAGAGTGGCAAAGAAAATTGAGAAAAGATTCATTTGCATGTAATCTCAAGAAAAAAGAAGAGGTTGAAAATTTTTACAGAAGACAGGAGAACTGCACAATTTTACCTGTCTACAAATTGGTGAACAAAGACAATAAGCCATATGGCTATTTGAACAAAACAATAAAGCAAATTCATAAGAGCTATATGAAAGAGTCAGGTGACAACATTTCCATTAGCCAATTCACCAAAATGAGACCAAAGGAATGTCACATAATGATGAGTCGCAAATTCGAAGCGTGCATTTGTGAAGTTTGTATTAACATTGAAGAATTTTGTAAATCACTAAGCACATTGATCAAGAGGAAGATTGACAGCTCTGATGTCCGGCATCTGACGCTGTGTGATAATTCAGAACGATCATTTGCATGTATTTACCGAGTGTGTAAGCAGTGTGGTGTTCATAAGCTGGATCAACTTGTTAGTGGAGTTGCAAGTACAGAAGTCACATGGAAACAGTGGACAAATGTTCTGATCATAGATGAGAATGAGGACAAATCTGGAGAAAATGATTGTGAAAATGACAGTAAGAAGGTTGTGGGGAAAAAGAAGACAAAGAAAGCCTTTAAGACAGAAACTGGTCCTGCAAGGAAAATGATCACACAAATGAAAGAAGCGTTACAGACTTTCACAGCACATGCATTTGAAGCACACTGGCAGCAACAGCAATTCCAGAAGGCAAAAAAAATGCTCAAGCCAGGAGATGTATTAGAAATTCTGGACTTCGCCGAAAATTACAGAACAGCTTATCAAAACGAGCCCCAGTCAATACATTGGCAGTATGAGCAAGTAACTGTCCACCCCATTGTGACATTTTACAAATGCCCTGAACGTAATTGCACTGAAATAGTTCAAGAATCATGTGTTTGCATTAGTCCTGATATGAAACATGATGCAGATGCTGTAAAAGCGTTCACAAATGTAGTCCACAGCCATCTTAAGAACAAGCGAACATTGTCACTTGACCATGTTATCCAATTCACAGATGGGGCTGCAAGCCAATACAAGTCCATAAAACCATTTATGCACTTGTCTGAGTGTTCAGAAGATATCACTAGGCACTTTTTCGGCTCGCGGCATGGCAAATCAGCTGCGGATGGGATATCTGCAGTAACTAAACAGTTCTGCGTTAAAGCTGTGAAAACAGAGCAAGCCATGATTGAGAATGCACATGACATGTATAATTTTCTTTCAAATAATCACTCAATCGACTTCCCAGACAAACATGATGAGGTCAAGTCGCATAGTTTGAGAAGCTTCTTCTTCATTGAAAAGATCCAAAGGGAGAAAATCTCTCCACATGTATATCCCGTGGTTGGCACAAGACAAATTCACAGTGTCCGAAACACCCAACTGCCCGGAGTAATTATGACCAAAAAGCTATCATGTTTTTGTGATCACTGCATGTCTGGTGGGCCTGGAAACTGCATAGCTGGAAGTGATGAATGGCAAGTTCAAGACCTAACAGTGTCGAAGAAAAGCTACAGCAGCAAACCTTGGCCAATTACCACAAGTAATGAAACGCCTGAGTGTGAAGTAACAACGAGCAAGACAACTATGAGAATGATGCCAACTAGTGTAAATGAGGCAATGCATTTCATGGGTGTATTGCTTTCACAGGATTATTGTTTAAGGAAGGCGCATTGCGAATCACTTCAGCTTCCGCAAATACACTGCCGATCTGACCTTTCAGTTCAAGGTCTCAGTGCAGAAGTAGATGAAGTAAGCATGAGACTACTTCCAGATGATATTCCACGACACTTGTACCCAATCAAAGTCATCGGGGATGGCAATTGCTTGCCCAGATGTGCTTCATATTTAGCCTACATGGATGAACACTTCCATGTGGAGATGAGACTCAGAATTGCTGCAGAATTAATAATGTATGAGGAATTGTATCTGTCTGATGACTTCCTGAAAAGGGGTGAAGATTCTGCCTCTGCTTTGAAATTTGCAATGTATTCCGATGAATACATACCAGGTACTAACCTTCCTGTGAAGACTGTCTTCCAAAGAGAGGTCAATTCCATTCTCCATTGCAATGCATATTGTGGAATATGGCAAGTTGCTGCATTGGCAAGTGTTCTTCGAGCACCAGTCTACTCGGTTTATCCCAACAAAGGCAGTGCAGGAGTAAGGAGGGACTTGAATCGAGTATTCTTCCCAAGGGAAGGAGGGCTAAATGAGGACCCCGTCTATATCATGTGGACCACAACGCGTGAGGACATGACAACTACATGGTGGACCCCGAACCATTTCGTTGTGCTCTTGCCACGTGAGGAGCTTTCAGGAATCTCTGTAAATCGGTGAGTTTCTCTGGTTATCGCCAGTCTGTAATCTCAAGTATTGAGCCTATCATCATTTCAGATTTGTCTTGTCTATATGAATGATTTAAATGTTGCGACTTTGTAAATCCTTAAACCCTTACATGTAATAGGCTTTTAATTGAATAACAATCCGTAGATGTAACAAACTAGTACATTGTTAATCCTGGTAATGGTGTTTATCAATTTGCATTTTGCTTCATTCGTGTTCCTTTCTTTTTCACTTCGCATGCAATTTCTGTTCTCAAAATGTTGTGAACACAATGTGTCTCTTTCAGACAATCCTGCGATATGATAAGATCAGAGTAAAGGATTTATAATGCAATGTATTTGTTATTTCCTTTCAGCGAGTCCTCCAAACCTATGTTTGAGGTTCCTGAAAACTCTTGTTGCTCGACTGGGTAAGTGTCCACTGAGACTTACATGTACCATAAAACTTTTTTTTTAACATTAGCCTTTCACTCTTGTCCAATAGCATGTATACATAGTTGCAAAACATGCCAGATTCATGCACTAACTCCAAGTAAACAATTTACATGTAGTATCCTTGTAGTATATGTCCTATGTATTTGTCCACAGGAACAATTTAGACCATGCTTGTTTGACTGATGAGGAGCCCAAGGATCAAAGATGATTGGCAATCATCTTTGATGATTTGGCTCTGCATCAGTCGAACAAGCAGAAATTGACTGTCTAAATTGTTCCTCTGTATTTGTCTAAGTAGTATTCTTCCCTTCCTCCTCGTCTAACATTTTTTGCATGACTCTACATATTCTTTCCCATAATGCTTAAAAGAAATCTGACCATGATTGATTAATTTATTTCAGAGCTTCCTCTACATTAAGGACGTCAAAGGGCAGGACGACTAAATCGAAAAGGTACTAGTATACCTTTTTGCAAGTTTGATTGGTACCCACTACTTTTGTGAACAATGATAACTACCGGGTAGATTTCTGGTTGTGACACAAATGTTTGCCGATATAACAGATATAAGTGGACAGGATGACAGTATTGGTATTAAATATGAAACGTACGGCTTTATGGAACTCTCAAAAGTGTGTTGAATAATAGTCCCGGTAAGCAGTAACTCAACAAACCTTATTTTGGTGGTGACTGTCCAAAACGATGACAATAACTTAAAATATGACAGTGGCAAATGGACTTGAATTATTTAGTTAATTATCTCTTCTTTTTTATTTCATTAGGTCTAGGAAGCGCCTTTTTCAAGATGAAAGTGAACGCAAGTCTAGTGACCGTACAGTGGACATGGACGATGGAAAGGAGTAAGTAAAACATATATCGAGATGCGTTATATTCCTACTAAGATGATACCTTTGCATAGCATACAGTTAATTTTCATGTTCGCTTTCCCGCGTCGATGTTCACTATTATTTTTATTTTATGTTAGTCTTTGGTGAAGTTTGGAATGTCAATTTATTTTTATTTTATATTAGTCTTTGATGAATTTTGGTATGTCAATTTAAGCCATAAAGATTAAAATGAGTTTAGTATAAGAGTCAGAAAGTAGTCCATTGAGAGCTGTAAAAGTTAATTAAACATTCAAGTAATGAAACTACATTTAATTTAGAAACAGGGGAGAGAATAAACTTGCGGAAGGCGATTTTGCTTTGGTGAAAGTGTTCGTTGGCGACACAGCCAGATACAAACAGTACCTGGCACAGGTATGATAAATCTTCATTTTCATCTACATTTTCATCAAAATTCTGCAATGAGCACTTTCATAATTTTGGGCTGAATGCATACCATAATAAATATTTTGCTTTCAAAATTTTTGGAAGAGAATAATTTTGTCAGTATTATTACAGTATGTTTTCCCTTAACATTCAAAAGTTACTTTGCAAAGATGAAGCTGCTAATCTATTTGCATAGCGTTTGGAGTAATTATTAATTTACTCTGCAGATTACTGAGGTGATGCCAGATGGAGAAGAGGTGCTGATGGTTAATTTCCTTAGGAAGAAGGGAAGCCACTACACTTTTCCGGACAAGGAAGACGCTGCATCATGTGATGTAGTGCATTGTACAAAGGTCGGCGTTGAAATGGACAGCCATATGCGTTACAAAATTATTGGAACATGATCCATTAAATTTGATCGTGTTTTGAACCTGGGGTGGCGTAGGAAATCGCAGTGTGAACTAAACCCGGTTTTGAACTTTATACTCGGGCATCGGCCATACATATTTACCGTTGCTTCCATCCCCATTGTCCTGGGCATGACGTTAAACTGCACCTGGGGGGGCATAGGAAATAGCAGTGTAAACTAAACCCGTTTTTAAAATTTATACTCAGGCATCGGCCATACATACTTACCTTGCGATATCTGCTGGCCAAACTGCATGATCATTGATGGTGTGTCTGTTTTTCTCACCGCACCTGGCGTGGCGGAGGAAATAGCAGTGTAAACTAAATCCGGTTTTGAACTTTATACTCGGACATCGGCCATACATATTTATCGTTGCTTCCATCCCCATTTGTTTGCCAAATTTCATTACATTTCTCTTCTTTTGGTCCCGCACCTGGGGTGGCGTAGGAAATCGCAGTGTGAACTAAACCCGGTTTTGAACTTTATACTCGGGCATCGGCCATACATATTTA
>JAGTTF010000681.1:0-14041 GCA_019095985.1 Streblospio benedicti | reverse complement strand
TCGGGGCCCTTTTTTAACACTTTTTCCCGGGTAAATTAAAATAAAAAGGGCCCGGGGCCTTGAGGGGAAAACCCCCCCCGGGGGGGTTTAAAAAGCAAAAAAGGATCACGAATCGATGACATTTTACCTGGAACACAGGCGGCCCAGATTTTAATAGAAAATAATCCAAGTAGTTTATCTTAACGAAATGTACATAATTGCACATCTCTTTTTTTTTGTTGGTGAGTAAAAAACATGGAACCTTTTTTTTCTTTTTTCTTTTTTTTTTTTCCCTTCGGAAGCAATTACAGATTTGGACTTATGATATTGTAGATAAGAATTCATTAATAAATTTACTGAACCAAAGTGTTTATCATAAAGGGTTTGTACTACCCCGGCAAAACGCTCCCCAAAACATCACTTTAAACCCGGTGGACCTCTGGGGGGAATGCTGGAACACCAGTTGATTTAATTAAATTAAAATTTCATGTATCCACTTGTTTAAAACCCGTGGGTCAAAGGGCATGCTGAGAATCACATGGAATCACTGCAGTTACATAACCGTATAAGTGATCCCAACTAAGTCATTGGGGAAATCCATTGACTTGGATGTAAAATAAAAATCAAGGGGGGAAATGTTAGTGTCCATGAAAAAAAATGCCTCCATGGACATAGAAAAAAACATTTTGGTGAGTGTATAAATATGATTTTTTTTATTTTCAAGCACCCTTGTCCGACGACCCCCCACGTCTGGCACCACCACCCATCCTGAAAGCACCCTGACAGACCCCCCATACACACAACACCCAATATCAAGCCACGGTGTCTTTGAAAGGTAGTGTTTTGATATGTAAACATGGCGGGGTGACCATCATCTGTAATAGCTAGTAAAAACAAAGGGACTGTGATTTTTCCCCCCAAAATTGGGATTTATTCTTTTTTTAAATCCCACAAAACACAAAATAATGTTAACACACTAACTAAAGAAAAAAATAAGACAAGTATGAATTGGTGGAGGATTTTGGGGAACCATATAACAACAGTCGTGATGAAAGAAACAAGACCCCCATCAAACAAAAGGGCCCCCCGCAATGTGCGCATTTTTACATCACCCCCTCACTTCCCGATAGTACCTGCCAACATCCCCCCATCCCCCGACTACTAATTCGACAAATACATAAGTGTTGGGTCTTATATTTTCCCCCATCCCCCCACCCATCATTCGTAGCACCCACCCGATCAAAAAATCAGCCCCAAATCTGGGAAAAGCAAGTCCCGATAGTGAAACAAAGGGGAGTTCATCTCCGGTTTTACTGGTGGTCACCCAGGGCGCAGGGGCGCTTGCCTGGACGACCCCGAAAACTGTGGGCGGGAGGAGGGGTCTCAACCAAAGGCCCCCTGAGATCACCCTGTGTCCCTCGGACAAACCCCTACGAACCATCCCTGCCGGTCATACCAGTGGGCCATACTGTCAGAACCCCCTTCGCTTTTCGTTTGGGATTAGGCTTTTTTACCCTGAACAGCTGTCAAAACCCTCAGTCCCGCCCACAGAGTTGGGACACCCAGGTTTCAGGGGCCTTCTCAAGGAAGGATTTCCAGGGCTGCACCCACTGTTTCGGGGCCCCCCCGCTAAACACGGAGCAGGCCCATTTGAGAGAGGCACCCATCGGGTTAACCTCCCGCCCAGAATTGTGTAAAGAGGGCCTATTCCTCAAGATCGAGAATATGGTTTGCCAGCCCTACCGCTTCCGGCGAGCGTGAAGGAGAACTGCAGCTAATCGGCTCAAAAACCAGTGCAGAGAGTACTGGCTCCTAATCTTACTTTGGCCATAATAAAGGAAACCAATACTTAACAAGGTGTGTGTAAGCTACCTAGTCCAGTGCAACTTCTATAACTAATTTTATACTACGCGAGAATGCTACAATTCTCGCCAAGACTGGAGACTACAGGAAGGAACGAGCTTTGTTACCTCCCCCAGTTTACATGGAACTGCCACACTCCGCTTTTAAGGGTGAGACATTTACATGCAATCTACATACATACAAAAACAAAACAATAAAAAGTATCCAACAGCACGGGCGGTCCTCGAATCTGGCGACATCACGGAGTTGCCTTGGCCTGCGGTGCGATTAATTACACTCGAGGCAAGACTGTAGCTTTGCGACATCCCGCCCAGGCAGTTCTGCAGGACGAACTGACGGCTCTACTTGAAGTTGGGAGGGCAACGACAGCTTTGCAGGTAAGTCCTCCAGACGACGAGGCCATGCTGATGGAGGGGAGCTTGAATCGTTGCGCCCGAGGACTTGAACTGCCAAGAAGAAACACTCTCCCCCACCGTCCATCTGGTTTCTTGAATCATAAAAAATAATAAACATGGACACCGTTAGAAAAAGTGGTGGGGAGAAACGGGAACCCACTTACATGGCAAGTATGGCCAAAATTACAATAAAAAGGGTGGGAAGCCACTGGTTACAAGTCGGACGTACCATGTAGAGTACATTAACTGGGGCTGGTCGGCCACTCTATTAACTGGGGCGGATTATCCTTGGACTCAAAAGCCCACCTCCTACAGGCACGGTTGGCAACTGGACCAAAATCCTGAGAGGATAACCCTGTCGTCATGGTGTCCGAGCCACCATGGTTTCGCCCGCGCGTCTGGCATCGCTGGGAAGGTTCTTTGAAGACCAACACACCTGGTGGGCCATGTTAGCCCCGACATGCCGATCTGCCTGTACCGCCTCACTGTAGTCCAGCATCTTGAGACTCTCTTCCACTGTTGTCCCCGCGATCACGTGGCGACTGCGATGGCGGCCCTGTGGGGGGGAGCTCCTGCTCCGACGCGTCTTTTGGGCCTCGCACCGCGTCCCATTGTTCTAGGCACAGGGATCGGTGGGGCAAAAGAGCTGCTTTCGAGGTCAACGATCTCCATCAGGGCAGCCCTGCTGCTCGTTGGCGAATCCACACCGGATCGGCTCGTGCTGGGGGTCTTTTTCTGTTCCGGCAGATGACTTCTTCACTGCAACCCTTGTTTTGGCGGTCAGTCGTCTGGGTCTCACACTCCATCCTGATGGCGTGAGCAGCGACATCCTCTACGTCTTGAAGCATCTCTGACATGACGTCGACATGGGTCTCCATTTCCCGCACGTCATAGAGTTCTCTTGGTGTTGCTCCACTCCTCTGTAGGTCGCGCCCTTCTTCTGGGCCGAGGTAAGACATACCCACGGCCAGCTTTGCGCCAAGCTGTCTGCTAGTCTTTCAAAAGACCTTATATCTAATAGTTTTTTATTTCTATTATTACGTAAACCCCTCGTGTCCACCATATATTAAATGCAAAGATAAAGAGCAAGTGCAATTGTGACAGCCTCTAGCTCTAATAGATATAAGGTCTTTTACAAAACCCTAGGAATTCCACTGATATTAAATATGCAGCCTCAAACATCCTGCCCTGTTAGCCTTTAAAACCAGAGTAATCACTAGCAACAGCTGCTGAAGCAGCAGAGCATGTATGCATGGGTGATCAGGTAAGGGTCAGCCAAGGCACTGCAGCACCATGCATGGGTGATCAGGTAAGGGTCAGCCAAGATATTAAATGTGTAATATTGATGTGTTTCTCAGCAACTTGTACATGTATGACTTTGTTTGATTTTACTAAAATGGATACATCTCCAAATAATAGTCCCCCAAAAGTTAACTACAGTACACCAATAAAAACAAATAAGGATGTCAGACGTCAACCTCATATCCAATCTTTTGCAAGCTATGTCTAATTGCTTCAATATCCATGATCAGATAACAAGAGTATCAAATAAACAAACTATTACAAAACAGAACGTCATCAAACATTCCCCAATATAAATAAACAGTACCACATGCTAAAGCTTCTGTTACTAACTGGGGCTGGCTTATGTGTGAATTAATGAACCAGAAACATATTACAAATAAACAGTACCACGTGCTTAAACGGGAAAATACCCCAGCTACAGCTGGACTGCTGCTTCTAAAAATAGAAGCCACGTGCTTTTAGTAAAATGACGTCAAATTAGCAAAACATTTGCAACTACAGAGGCTTTTTAGAATAGCCTTAATGTCAGACCATTTAAAGGCCTTGAGATAGGCTAGCTGTCTGCATTTGCTGTACTCTGTCGAACGTCGGCGGTCCATGTCACGGGTGCGACAATCGGCGAAGCTTCTGTGCGGCCTCAGCTTCCATCTTGGTGGCTCTAGTGCCACCCAGAGCTGGGCAGTCTCTTTGGCGCGCTCAACTGCGAGGCCTACAACACCAATTTTTGCAGACAATCTTTGGGGGAACGCAGCCACATCCTCGACAAGTGTCCGCCTGGGGACCAATACTCCAGGAACATGTGGGCCGATCCACTCTCTAACATGGTGTCTTCAAGTCGAGAGGGCCACCTGTCGTACGCAAGCGTACATGGCAGGAAGACGCTTGAACTCTGGGGTCTGTGCTGCGTGTCCTTTGAGGCATCGACGTTTCTGCGCGACATCGTTACGCTGCTCCCCGCATAGCATCTTGTATCCCTTTCACGCAGCCTCTACTTGCTGGGGTTCAACGGAGCCTCTGATCGCCAAGGACCCTTCGGAGGTACAGATGAGCTCCCTCGGATTGGCTCGTACTCCAGCTTGTCTTTGCCTTGTGGAATCTTGTAAGCAGCACCCGCTCGCAGCATCCCTACTTGATTGCATGCACCCACGCGCGACCTTGTTCTGTGAATCCTCAAGATCGCTGGTTAATCCTTTTCCACTTGTGCCCTCAGCTTGACCCTCCTCGTCCCTGGTGCAGTCCCATTCCTTTCGGTAGGGGAGGCATCCTCTTTGGATTCCTGGGCAGCTTTCTGGGCATCGTCGCTGGTCCACAAGCAACATGCGAGTGGTTTCCCACTCACTCTCTCTTCCTGCTCCTTCCAGGCGTTCGTTGTCTTGCTTGGCAAGCCATGAGGGGCTTGGCAGTCGTCTTGTGCTGCCTGTTTCTGTAGTCTCAGGAAGGTCACCAGGTGGTTTGCAGCATAGGCGGCCCCCTTCGACATCTTTGGCTTGGCAGTCGACTCTGAGCCAGCCTCACTGCGGTTCCTTTCAGGGCGTCGGTGGTGATCTTTCTCTTTGGCAGGGCGGCCCACTTCTGTGGAGGACCTGGGTGGGTCCATCCTTGGATGAAGCACCCGGCGGAGTGCCGCCAGGGTACTCCGACTTTGCTGTTGACGGTGCTCGGGAGCTCTCTTCTTGGTGGCGCACTTGGTCTGGGTCTCAGGCGGGGCTGCCTCTAAGCCTTGAGGTTCTTCACCGTCTTCAGGAGGGCTGTCATCATGCTGGCTCGAGGAAGGGACAACCAACACAGGACCCCTGGTCTTTGCAGGGTCTTGGTCTCGCCCTGAAAGCTGCTTCACAGGGAATGCAGAAGACTCGCGGCTGCGGCTGCTTTCGCGGTGGCTGCTGATGTCGCTGTTGCTGCTTTTTTTTCACGCACACTTCGCTGGAGGCGGTCGCGGTAAGTTTCTGTGGTGGGAGGTGGGCGGGGTCGTGACGACATCGCTGCAGCCATCCTAGGTGTGCCTTGTCCCATCCTTGTTTCTCCCAGTCAAATTTTCGCAGGTGGAAGCCCACGATCACCCGACTGGCGTTACGCCTGTGTACCACCTCCGGCACCTGATCACCGCTGCAAAGTTGAACTGGTGCTCGTAGCACCACATGATTTCAATTACCATCAGATGGGCAACCGGCGGCATTGATTTCGGGTCTACAAGGTCTTTATTAGGTGTCAGAATGCTTGGACTTGGTCTTCGATGAGTTTTCTTGCTTCTTCTTTTTTGATCCGCGAGCTTGTAATGTCGCCTTGTGGTGATGCAACAGATGCCAAACTGCTGCGTTGATGGACGGAAACATCGCGCACTGTGACATCTCTTTGGCAGCTTTTATATTTGCGTGGGCTACAGCAGGGGAGCTGAAAACAAGCCTGTGACGCATGTGGAAATGAATCCAATGATCGAGGATACCTTCCAGTCCCTCCCCCACAGTGTTCCCAATGGCACACAAACGCTGGGCCACATACCGCGATACTGTCGAGCTAAGTAGCAGTCATCTGGCTTTCTCTCCCATTTGGGTCTTTCCTCGGTGACATGGCTTGCGGCTCGGGGGGTCCTTGTTTCCTGGGTCAAGCGCTCCCCATGGTTCACAGCCTAGCACGGGCAGTGTAAGCCACACTCGGAGCCAAGCAACCAATAACGCCTGCACGCCTGCGGCTGATCGAATCAACTGGGAGTTGGGAAGCATGAATGGTGACTTCCGGATGCAGCTTGGGGAAGGACTTGTGTCCAGAGATCGTGGTGACTCGCCTCATGCCTCCCCAACGCAACTCTGGTTCTTTGTCGTGGGGTCTCTGGTCGTACCGAGCTTGAAAGAGCCACTTTGGTTCTTCAATGCTCCTGTATGAGACGTGGGGCCTCTCCATCGCATAGCTGTGCTGTGGCAGGCCAGTTACCTGGTCGGCAAGGTATTTCACCCGGTCAGAAGGCTTTTGCCTGCAAGATAGTCACCCGGGTAAAGCACATCCTGAGTGTATGGGTCTGTGAAAAACCTCTGCAACTTCGTCGTCTGTGGGAGTCCTCTGTAGGGGGTAGAGGCGTGTGTTCGGCTTTCCATGAGGGACTCGTGGGACTGCTGATGTGATGACCCGCCCGGTTGTAGTGCTGGATGAGGAGCTCAAACTGGACGAATCTGTGTATGCGCTCCTGGTGTCCGCCTCTCTGTACTTGAGGCCAGCTTCATCGATGGCCTTCTGCTGCCCCGCCACGGGTTCTTTGGTGGTGATCTGTGTTTCTTTTTGTTGCCGCCAGCGTCTTCTGCTTCCAGGGCGTCCATCTACTTGGTCTCGTCTAGGCCGGGTCGGCCTGTTTGCCTGGTCGCACCGGTGCATGCCGCCTGGCCCTCCCTCTTGTTTGTGGACGGGTGCCGGGCCGAGACCCCGTCCCCATCGTGTCGTCTGTGGGACCTGCGTCAGCCATGTTGACGACCACAGGCCTACCCTCTCTGAACACACTTTGCCTGTATTTCTTGGCCACACGTATGGATTTGTTCCAGTGGGGGCCCCTTTGTACTCCGGGTATCCACTCTTTTCTTCGCACAAAAGGGTCTTTTATCTTGAAATCTCGAGAAATCTGCAAACACGTATTGCATAGGCGAGAACTTGTGCAGAAATGATGAAATCCCAGTATGCCGATCATGAGGTGTGCATGTTTGCCCTTGGATGGTTTTCCACCAATCAACAAGCTGGGGAAATGGCGCGACGACCTTTGACCCGTTCCAGTACTCTGCGCCCATATGGCTGACTTGTTTGCACGGCGCCCGAGCTGCGCCAGTGACGCGTCATCTTTCTTTATCTTTCGCATGCCGAGGTGACCCATTTAGCTTTTCGCGTTCTTTGTCTCTGGGGACTGACCCAACCAGATATTTGCACACCTGCGTCTCGCCCAGAGAGGTGTCTAGTTGGATACTAGTGTTTCTTTTTGTTGTGGTTGCTAATGCGGCGACCTCGCTGTCTTTACTGTGTCTTTGATTTTGTTTAACCGTTAACGTCTTGTGCGGGGCAAACTGTTTCATGCGACAATCAAAGCTCGCGTGCCATAACTGCCTTCGCCTTTGAAGTCACACTTATCCTTTTACTTTGCCTTTCTTTGTAGTGCTCTGCACATCAGCTTGACGTCCTCCCACATGTTTGGCCAGGCAAACCGGCGTCGCAGCAACTTGTAGACTTCGCTCGTACCCCAGGTGGCTGGCCGCTATGGGCGTGCACCCTCCAGATACTTTTAAGCCAGGCCACCGGGGCGAGACTAACCTCAGCAATCTGGTCTGTTTGTCTTCGCTGACTCAATCTTGCGCAGCCGCCAAACGGCATCTGTATCTTTATGTGTGTCTTTCCCACAGTCGACCACACTCCCGTACCTTGGGAGTCTCGCTTTTTCATGGCATTGGAGTCATATTCTCCGCCCCATAATCTTTTTCAGCTCCACTATTCTCTGTATACACTGATCACAGGCTTGGGCCTCTCGCCACTCTGTATCAGTGAAATGCGCCAACACTTAATGCGCACTGGTTCTCTGCTTGGGAAGGGAGACTGGTCCTCCAATGAACTGTCTTCCTCATCTGGAGTCGTAACCTGTGTCCTCGCTTTCGGATCTTTGCCCTGTACTAGCGGCTTGGGCGCTATCGCTGCCACTCAACTCTTTTCAGACAATCTTGCTGATCTTCGCACTGCAACCTTTTCCTTTGCCAGTAGGGCAAGTTCATCAAAAAAGCCGCTATGTCGCACTGGTCCAGGTGAATGCGGTTCTTGAGATCTTATGCCTTCTCGTGAGGTAGACACTGTAATCAATGCCATCCACGAGTTCCGGATCCTGCCGTCATTGTCGAGTCAACGTCGGGGCCGCGAATTCCCCAACACAGTTCGGGCAGCGCTTTTGGCGCAAGCCTTTGCTACATTGAGCACGGGCACCCGGCTTGTCTTTATTCTCATCCGAGTCATCTGAGTTGATATCATGGCACTTGGCTAACTTTAAAACTTGAAGAAGAGGCAATCTGGACACTCCCCCAACTTGCACGGCTTTCACTTACAGAATGTCTCCTACATATCAGGATAGTTCTCGGCGCTTCAGTGAGAGAGAGTCAGCTACCTCGTTCAACTTGCCGGCCAGATGATGAATCTTCCAGGGCTTATACCAACCCATTTCTATGATCCAATGCATGTACATGTTGTTGGATTGATGATACTCTTGCACCCAAAGTCAAAAGCGTGGACTGTCCAAATGACAACCATGGTCCGCTGAGTGATGTCCTGAAATAGCGCATGAAGAACAAGACCGGCGTAGAATTCCCTCTTAGTCGTGCAGTAGGCCTGACGGCTCTTGCATAGCATCTTTGAGGAATTATCTTAGCGGCACAAACTTCCCCCTATTGTTCTTGTTCCAGTGCACCCACGATAGCGAACAGACTCGCGTCCACCTTGAGGTGAAAGTCGAGCCCGGCTTCAAGTAGTACAGCAGCGGTAGCTTTCTATAAATTCTTTGATCTTTTTTTGAAGGCGGTTTGTTGTTCTGACGTCCATTTAAATGACACACCTTTCTTGGTTAGGTCTGTCAGTGGCTTTGCCAACTCGCTGTAGTTCGGCATGAATCGGCCCGTGTCGATCTTGTGGCGAATCTTATCCGTGGAAGCCCAGACTATCGTCTGGCCCCCAATTTCAACAAGTCCGTGAATTCTGTCACCAAGGCCTCCAACTCGGAGACCTGCCTGTCGTCCAACTCTCCTTCAGCCGGAGCCATGCAAACGAAGATACTCGGGAATTCCCAGATGACCTCGGCTCTTTCTGTACCAGCGTGCAACCGAGCTGGATTACCATCTGGGAAGTATAGCTGGCAGTCTACCGTGATCAGCGGTGACTCTTTGCTTTCTCTCTTCCGGTATCAGTTGCCTGCTGGTCCACTCCCTTCCATGCCAGGTCGCACTGACCCCACTCGCGCCACATGGGCGGGGAATGTGCCAGATACGAACAGCAGCCACCCCATCCGAAGCTTGGTTGACATCTTTTCTTGTTGCCGAGTTGAGAGGTCTGTGATCTTGGCCACTACCAGCCCCTCTTTGATTTCTTTGTATGTTATTCCCTGGTTCTCCAAAGTCAGCGGGATGCTGCCTACGGCGCGAACTATCTCTAGCGAGGATACCACATAAAGTTAGTCGCCCAGCTGGACAACTCCCTCCACGAGCACCTTGCGTCCTGCCTTGGAAAGGTTGCGCACCGCGACAAGATACCCCGTTGTGCGCCTCGCGGCCTTATGCGAACAGTCTTGTCCATGCATACCAGGTCTTTGCTGTCCGCCCCCCAATATTCTCCCCAAACGATCGATACCGCTGGGTTCTCTTTAACCCATATCATGTGCCTTCCACAGTTGATTTCTGCTTTGTGAGTCACAAACCAATCCATGCCGAGGAGTAGGTCGAGCCCTTCCAACCACCCAACTTGGACAGTCTGCTCATATTTCATCCCCCCAACTCGAACTGGATGGTGCACATCCTCCATGTCAAAGGACTCTCCCCAGCCCCGGTTAATACCAAGTCTGAGGAGTCAGTGGAGGAAGATGTGGCCGCAACTCTTGGTAAATGGGTGCCGAAAAAGCTGAGACTGAAGGTGGCACCCGTGTCCAGGCAGGTAGCTAGCTCGTGTCCTCACCGAGTCCCAACAAACACCTGCACACGGGCGGCCCTCAGCTGAAGCCATTTCTGTTCTTATTCTCGTGGACGTCTGTGTCTGCCGTGACATTGATACACCGACCTCGCCATATCTCCGGTGGTTGCCTTGGGAACAGGACTGAGCTGGCGTGCGATCACAATTGCGTCCTAGACTTGTCATGCTGTGATGTAGAGCGAGCGTTAATCGAGCCATGGAATGACCGCTTTCATCCTCGGGACCTCGATGGGCTGGCCGGGCGATGTCACCATAAGGTGCCCACCAGAGCTAGGCTTTTGTCTCTGTGCTTGGCACTTGCTTGTCCGGGACTACCAAACCGCTGCTCAGGGCATGTCTTTTCCTTCATGGCAACTTTGCCAGTGTACTTTTTAATCTGTTCTGGCACTAGAGGGCTGCTAACCGCGCAAACCCCCCCTCCCAATTGACTGTTCATCACACTCTCTGCCACTTTGCCACAGGTGGCTCTCACGTGGGGCATCGCCAGGACAAGTGAAGGTGATACCGGTCCTCCCTGGCCCACCTTCCACTCCTGTGTGGGTCTTTTCGACTAGGCATGCTGCTTGATCACCAGACGGTTCTGGCCTTGGCCTTTTTGGTGTGTCTTTGTCGGAACAACGAAAACTTAACTCTGAGTTCCCGGGGCGAGTCAGGAATGGATTCAGGCAGCACTCCTGAACCCAAAGGGGTCAAATGGAGGGGGGAATCCACCATCACTAAGGCTAGGCCTATTTGCTCTTTTGTTGCTTTGTATACAATGGGCAGGGGAGACTCGCGACTCACGTTGCCCTGCCAGCTAGTTTTTCCCAAGCTGCTTACTGGAACTCGTGTTTGACTTCGCGATAGGGCGCCTCGTTCGGCGCCAGCGCTTCTTTTGAAATTCAGTCTCGCGATCTCCTAGCCACTTTTCTTTGTCTTCTTCACAAGAGGCAGCCGGGCACTGCATACGGGGATGACCCGTCTTCTCTCCCAGTTCCAACACTGTAGTGTGGAGGTAGTCCTTCGCCTACTTGAGACTCTCGGCTGACCTCGTCTTTTGTCCGCCACCACGCCCGCACGCAGGGTAGGGTTGTTTTTTCTTGGCATCATCTCCTGCCGGCTTCTTGTCTATAGTCGCCGCCGCTGCCAACACCTTGTGCACAGTGTCTTCCACTGAGGGTGCTGGGATTTCTTGGCATTGTCTTGCTCCCTTTTCTTGGTCGATGTTCACCTGGTACCTGGACGGATCATCCAGGCCTTCCCCGAATCAGCTCTGAGGTCACTATGCTAGGAGGTGTCGCCCCAGGGTGCAGCATCACATCATCGTAGGTTCTGTGAAGCGGAGGCTGTGTTCAACCCTAGTTCGAGTCGCTTTATCCAGCCGCCTACCTCTTTGCAAGATCTTTGCCAAATGCTTGCCTCCGAGTGCTTTAAGGGTGGAGATGAAGTCTTGCACTGATTCTTTGTTCCCTTGTTTCCGGGTGATCAACTCTTCCTCGGCTTGCCCTCGCCTCAAATTCCACATGGAAGTGAGCATTGAGGGGTCACAACTAAGGATTGGCCGAGTCGCTGAGCTCGGCGTCATATTGAGCAGCGCCCTTGTGCCCTTTCCGGTCAATCTGTCCACCAACCACCCAGCCCACTCGTTTGAGGGTACACGGTACAATCCGGGTACATGGTCATCAGCTCGACAAAAATCTGCATGTAGTCAGACCAAGTGTAAACAAAGTGAGTCGGTCGCGTGCCCAGCTTGATGACTTGGTCGGCGCTCTGTGCTGATTCTCGCGACGCCACCAGCCAGAAGCTCGGAGGCGACGGACGGCTGACTCCTAGACGATGTTGGTTCCCTTACTACTCCCTCGTTGTGTTAACTGGTACCCCACGCACAGGCCACCGTCCAGCGTACTGGGCAAGTGCCTGGTGCCTAACAAGCCGGGTTTCACGACGATCCCCCACACGGAAGGGGGACTTCGTACCGGTGCTGACACGCAACGATCAGGGCGTCCCCTTTACTAAGCCACGCTGTCCCCCAGGAGTGGGTTTGCCATCGAGACTGAGGCCCTAATGCCCAAGTCTCAGTACTGTAGTGTACTGAGTCCTTAATCCTACAGTGGGCTTAAGAAGGCATAACAAAAAGTGTGTGTAACAAAGGGGATAATATACCTAGTCCAGTGCAACTTACATACAACTACTTTATACTCTGCGAGGTTGCTGCAACGTTGCGCACTGGAGACCTACTGAGAACTAGTTTCGTTACACACTCCCCCCAGATCCCATGGAGATAGGGACTACACCGCTTGTACGGGTATAGCCTACCTGCATGGGAGCCACACATAAACAGAAACAGTGAAAGTATCCAAAGTGTACAGGGCAAACCCTAACCCTAGTGCACTTTCGAGGGGAGCAGCCACATCCTCTCTCCACTCGCACTCCATTGTTCGGGACTTCCACGACTTCTTCGCCGCAATTCCGTGAGCTGACACTATACTTAGCAACATTGGTCGCGCACACTTGGGCCGTCTTTCACACTTGCCGCCCCGAGCACCTGAAAATATACAAAAACAAAAACTCTCCCAACGTCCACCTGGTCTATAAGTAAAATGCAGCAGGACTGTGGACACCGTTAGAATATAGGAGGGGGTAACAGGACCCGCGACTTATTAACAAAACGGAAGAAGAAATTTGGAAGAGGGCCTTACACAAGAAAAGGCCAAACTACATGGCGGGGCCGCGGCTACGATGTCGGATGGGGTACCGTGTAGAGTACGATTGGCGAAGGCAAGTGGATACAAAGCCACTGTAGGTTGGATCGCCCCGGACTCAAAAGCCCAATCCCTAGGCAGGGGGTAACTGGCCCACCGTCGGCCGAACCAGCTCCCCGTCGGACAACCACTGCAACTCCCCCTTAGATGATGTGGCTCACACGCAAACTCCTGTCGGAGGAAGAACGTAAGACACCCGTTGCTTTCAATGGCGCCAGTTTGGCCGCCATTGGTTTTACTTCCTCCTTGCCCCCAGGCTCACCATGGACAGCCTGAGCTTCCAGCGGTAAGTTGCTTTTGTGGCTCTTTAGCAAAGCCTCTAACTCCGCTTGCAGCCTGTTGCGCTCTCTCCGAGCGTCATCCCTTTTGGCAGCGCCCAGGCGATGGGAGCGACTTCTTCCTTATAGCCGTGCGCCTCTCTTGGTCTGGGTGAGGCTGTTGAAAGTCGGAACCAACGCGATCCCGAGCCCATTGGACCTTCGTTCAGAGCTCCTTGTCTAGGGTGGCGTGCACATTACGAAGAGCCACCAATTCTTCACCGGCCTTTTGCGCACGAGGTGTCGCGATCGTTACTCAGGTGACCCGCGATGGATGCCTTCTTTCCTCCCCGGGCTGTCAGGCTGATGCTCGCTGAATCTGGCCCGCCCCATGAAAGAGGTTGTGGTGTGCCGCTGCCGGCAGTACCCGTTGACGGATACTCCGAGGCGCTGGTGGCCCAGTGGGTGCAGGAGTCTTCTGCGCCCGGGACTAGTCACGGGGTCGGCGAGGGAGCGGGAAAGCCCCTTCACCGACGACTTGAAGAGGCCTGCATCACACTGTGCTGTGCGGACACTGATGCGGACACAGGCTCGTGAGCTCAGGTTGCAGCGGCCTTCTTTTCGCGGGATCTTGGGTGAAAGAAGCCGCCTTGTTGGAAAGTTGGTACAGAGTTGCGACGCCGCCATCTCACTGTACCGGCTCGGCCCCTTCGGGACTGTCACTGCGTATGAGCTGAGAACAGCCGTCCACGGGGGCGCTTCCCCGGGACAATAGCCATTCCGGGCGCGTCCCAAAGGGAGCTTGTCCTTGAACGGA
>JAGTTF010000680.1:0-12358 GCA_019095985.1 Streblospio benedicti | reverse complement strand
TAGAAATTCGTCTTTATATATGACTGCTGTTGAATGTTGAACATAAGTACTCCTTGCCCCAAACTCGAAAGTAATCCAGTTCTGTGTGGAATGGTCCAAATGCTACAAAGACATTGTCATATAGGGGAGCCTCTTTTGACTGAATTTGCATGGCTGGATTTGCAATTGCCAGGTCATAGTATACAACAATGTACTCTTCTCTGCACTCCTTAGCAACGGTTTGAGAGATTCAAAGTATTTCGGCACCTACATCAAGATGGGTAGGAGGCACGCTTAGGTTGTTAATGTATGGAATGGTTTGTCTAGGAAGTTCATCTTTTGTCACGAAGAGTTCCATCCAACCCACACTGGTAATATTGGTTTCTCAAGATGGTCACTACTACTAGTGTTTTGTGACTTTGTCATCAACCGTATGTAGTCTCTCTTCTCAAGTTTTTATTATTGTCTTTATAACTTAGATAACATTAAACTAAGAGGGGTGACTGATAAAGCATACACTTATCAATCTATATATATAAAGGAAGAGGCGATTTTTTGCGTCACAAAAGGCTTTTTAACCACAAGACGTACACAGTCCAAATTACTAGTGTTTTGTGACTTTGTAAGTCTTTATAACTTAGATAACATTAAACTAAGGGTATGTAAAGAATCAGGAAGGGGCGACTTGGTGGTCGTTATAATGTCACATTTCAAACCAAGTAAATTTGTTTTGATGATAAAAAAACAAGAAAAAGGAATTTTTAGAAAGGTTGCTTACAGGCCCATGTTTGTTAAAGGTACGTAATACGTTAGACGTTTGTATGTGTCAAACGTACGTTGAACGTCACACGTACAGTCATACAACTGGGGCAGTCAGAACGCACGTGACCTGTTTTGAGGAGGGGTGTTGCCAGAAAGGTGTGTGTGTCCTGCGGGGTTGGGGGTGGGGTGGGGGGCGGACATGGCTTGTGGTGAGGCAGGGAGGAGCATTTTATGTGTTCCAGATCTCATCCATTGCAACCCGAGCAGCAGCACGTGTTTACCAGGGGTAGGGGTAGGAGTAGCTGGAGGGAGGGTTATTAGAGGGATAAAACAATGCCACATACATGTAGTATGTGTATGGCTGTCACATATGATTGTGGGAGGAAGGTGATGGAGATGTATCTAATCTTTCCCAGAGCTATATAGTGCCGGGAGCTGGTGTGAGGGTTGTGGAACAGGTGAAAGAATGGGAAGGGAGGAGCGTTTAATACGTTCCAGATCTCATCCGTTTCAACCAGAGCAGCAGCAGAAAGGGGATGCATTAATCATGGACCTGTTTAGATGGGGATGGGGATGAGCAGGTTGTGGAGAGAAGAGGGGATGGCAGTGGCGGTCGCGGTGGAAGGAAGGGTAGGGATGAGTGGGACATTTAATCTTCTCAGCACGTGTTTACCATGGGTAGCAGTAGCTGGGGGGGGGGATATTAGAGGGATCAATCATTGCCATATTTAGTACATTTAGTGTGTAAACATATGGCTGTGACAAAGACCTATACTGACTAGAACTGGTTCGAGGGATGTGGGACAGGAGGAAGGATGGGGAGGGAGTATTTAATCTCCCATCTGTTTCAAAGACCTGTATATACTATATAGCACTAATCATATAATTACATAACTATATTTGAGCAAGGTGGCCATCTTGAATATAGCAGCCATCTTCAAATTGGCAGCCATCCTGAATTTTTCAAAAGTGGATATGTGCCGTAAGAAATGAACAGGATGTGGTTTATAGGCTGATGTGCATGTTTGCAACAGTTATATACATTCTATATGGATTTAGAAGAAATTGTTTGTAGGGGGTAGGGGTAACATATTTAGCTCTATAGGGGTTAATTGTACCTCCAAACAGGTGAAATGCACACCATCTTGTGTGGAAATAGATTAGGATTAAAATGGTATATTATACAGACGAGTTGAGGTAATATTAAGGAGCTTAGAGCAAAGAAACTAGCTCGTAATTTCCAAAACGGCGGTGATTTTGAATGATTTTTCACCTAATTATGCATATTTTAGTCTAAAATGGTTATTTATTTGTCATAAATGCTTATTACTCTTAATATATGTCTATTTGCAACCACTTGGAGTCATATGAATGCAATATTTCGAAACATTTTACCACATTAATATCATATGTAGAATTCATGAAATTTCACTGAAAATCGCGGGGGTACCGATTTTAAATTAACACTGTGAAGTCGTGTCCGGGCAGAATTTTGTAAGAAATGCCTTTTTGTGCTTGAGAAAGGTCCTACTTTCAGGGAAATATGACCAACCATTTGGTAAATTTAGTTCCATAAACATGGTCTGTCTCTTGGACTAAACGTATCGTGGTAACAGCGAGAAATATGCGGCCGATCACTGTTTGCTGCGACCGTACAGCAGCACGTGGTTGGGGAAACCCAACGCTAAATCATGTATGCGATCGTCGCTTAAATGGAGATGCATCGCAAATGACATACGATGCGACAAAGTTGGTGAAAGTTGGCCCAGGGTTCGTGGCAGAGGCTATGGGATCTGACACTGTTGACGAACACATCCCATGCCATCAGTCGAAAGACGGATTTGGAGTGATGTTTGGGGTTTACCTCCAATTCCAGCCACACTCGCAACAAAATATAGGTCTATGATATCAACCGTGCATTTTGCCCAGAAAATTGGTGGGCATGAACATAGATCATGTGGGAACATATGAATTATTCAGAATACTTGATTCAATTACTTTTGTAGGCCTACATACTTTGCATTGTTCTAATTAGTCACTTGACCGTTAAAAATCTACTCAATAATCCACTTGATTATTATATAACTTGATATTTAAATAGCAGTCTATAACCCACTTGCAGAATGGCAATAATGTACATGTAATTACGTAAGCATGCTCTCACAAAATGAACTTCTACAATGGTATCACGCCATTATCCACAGTGTAAGGGGGCTGGTGCTATAAGAAGGTGCATGAATTATTTGTAATTTCATGGAATATGTTTAACTCTCCTACCATGTCTCCTATCATCCATATAAAGTATCAACTGGAAGCCAATCTACCTCTCTGAATTCAGCAAAGCCAATGTGGGCTCTATTGTCTAAATTAAATATGAATCTCATAATTTTGTTTTGAAGAATTTGGATTTTTTTTTTCTTTCTTGAGTACCACATTGAACGCACAGTCAAAGTGGTAAAGAATCTCGTTCGAAAATACCTCAAATCACCCGTTTTTATGGTAGGCTTCATGTGCACGTCCCCGTGTATGTGATAAGCGTTTGTATTTATAAATTGGAATCTAACATTTTTTACATATATGTGACCATTAAAGTCCCCAAATTTCATTACATTTCGTGCTCACAAATCTCGAGATGACCGCCGCAATTCAAAATCCATAATTTCTGTTCAGTTTTCTCCATCGTTATATCTCACGGCTAAAACACAATCTATATTATATAGCCGTGATTCAATGGTCCCAATATCTCCGAGGAAGTTGACATCCAAATCTAACCAATCAGAAGGCCCTCTGCCGAAATGTTCAGCGACGATTCATGGTACGATATGTTACATTGCCAAGTAAAATCACGCACGCACATACGCACGCACACACGCACGCACACACACAAAAAAACAACAACAACGCGAGCATTGATTTTGTTTATGACGTAAGTTCAACCCAAATCTATTTTTTCCACATAAAAGCCACTAGGTTAATATGTACATTGTACATGGACTTGTGACAGCGCTGAAAATCGAGCCGTTGAATACCGAGGATGAGTTTTCTCGCGCACTTTATAATTAAATATTAATTGTGGTGGTTTATAGTCGTGATCCAAGTCTTCCTCTCACGATTTTACTATTTACACCAAGTAATTGGCCCACTTATTGATCATCAATTTATCATTTCTCATATGCTTGCATCGGCGCACAATGCTAATCACTCATACGATCACTCACTCTTCCAACCCAATGACGTGAAACTAATTTAACGTGTAGCTGCCACGGAGCTGTGAGCAACTGTGTTAGGGATGAGTTTGCCCAATACCCGCCACCAGACCTGACCGGGAATCGAACCCACCACCTTCTGACCACGCCCTATCCACTCGGCCACAGAAGCACATATTAAACATTTTGCCCTCCCCCCCCCCCCCCCCCACCCCCCCCGCCCCGCTCGGATCTCTCTGAGTATGACGCAAGCACGGCTTCCGTCACTGCCTTATTCGAGTGTCTGTTATGATTAGCATTTAATTATGATACAGTATCAATTCAATTCAGTTCAATCAAAGATACGTCAAGTGAATCCATTTCAGAATGTGTAAGTCTAAATGTATTGACTAATAGTGTGTGTGTACAGAATCATACACGTAAAGCCTTGTAAAGCAGCCACTTTTATGCTTTTAACGCATGGAATTGATCTGTCATAAGATATGTGGTATACGATGTGACATAATATTAGTCATCTTGAAAGCTTTGATACATTATTCATGACATAATCATGTGTTTTTATTATCAGATACCCATGTGTATGTGTATATTGTATGCCATGGTGTATGTCGTGTGTGGTACCGAACTACCGGTACAGAATGTATTATTTCGTATTGAAATGATTCGCGGAATTTTCAGTGCATTTGGGTTTATCCATATGCTCTACTACATACAGACCGGATCTGGAAAAATCTTGCATGGTCCCTGTAGCCCTCGTGCCCCATATTAGCACCCGCAAATTTACGTAGGCGATGATGCCAGTGGGGTTGGTGATGCTCAACTGAGGGCAGCTTGTTTTGTTGTGATTTTCTGGTAGACATATGTCTCTAGTTATGGGAAATGGATGATAACGATGCGCAACTGGTAGTTTTTTTTTGTCTGTTATCACCCTTTATGTAACTGTGGCCACACGTTTTTTCGACAACTAATGCTATGATATAAAAAGAACTCAATCACTCAGTATATTCCACTTTGATTGTATTTTTTATAATGGGAAGTGACCACAAACCCCACAGGTACAATTTGAGTGCAGAAATACATCACAACTCCAATATTTGTAGCAATTATCACAAAAATGAACGAAAAACGACTTTGGTTTTGACAATTTTATGTCATACAAATGTCTCTAAATTAATAATGAAGGATGATATGGACTTCAAATAAGTTTTTTAATTTGCCTAAACATTAGTCCCACATTACTCCCATAGTTCCACACACTTTCTTTCATAGGGCATAGGACATGCGAAAATACATTTTTACATTATTTTTACCCAATTCGGTGGACCCTGGGACCCCCTTGTGCATGGCTAGGGCTATTCATTTTTGCACGGTCAACACTTCTTTGGAAGCCCACCGTCCCACAATAGTCCCATAGTTCCACACACGTTCTGTCATAGGGCATGGGACATGTGAAAATACATTTTTACATTATTTTTACCCCACTTCTGTGGGGCCTGGGACCCTGTGCGCATGGGTAGGGCTATTCATTTTTGCACTGTCAACACTTCAGCAGGAGACAGACAGATGCCCCAAACAAAATTTGTACTACCTGTGCAGTGATGTATCAGTGTGTGTGTGATGGTGGGTGGTGAGGGGAGGCGGGCCCCACCTAAAAGCAAATGTATATGCTGGTCAACTGAGGAAAATTGGCTTACATTCAATTCCACCTAGCGAGAAGTGTTATGTTGTGTGCAAATGTAAAAATCATAGAGTAACATTATGAATAGAAATGCCGCCCATGTATCCGGTGACAGTTATCTATATTGGATTAAGCGTTAAAGGGCAACTTGTTTACAACTTTTCAGCCTGTGATGAGCTTTTGTTTATTTGTTTATTATTTATTTGTTATATACACATTTTTGACATAAAACATTAATATGTATATTACAAATGGTAAAAGCCCTTTGGTACGGGCATTAATACATGAAAAATAATTTAAAAGCTTTCAAGTCTCTTATTCCATGCTTTGGAAATGAAATCAATAAAACAGCAACCTGCTGGCAACCTGCTTTGCAGGTGCAGTTTTGAATATTTCATTAGGAGACCAACGGGAAGAGTTTCCAATAACATGTTTATGGCGACAATCGATTAAACTGTGTTGGAAACCTAAAGCAAAATGTGCAGGAAAAATAGTCCTCTAACTGTGCCATAGAGGCTAGCTGTCCTGAGCAGACTTTGTTACCTTGTGTCAGAAAGGTGTGTGGTTACGGTTATACGTTCAATGACACACACACTTGAGTGCATTTGTGTGGTCACAAGGTGCATGCCGCCAGGGAGAGGGCGCAATATGATGCTGTGTGTTTTCATTGGGAAGCATGAACATTATGTTGCAGCAGCAGCAGCAGCAGCAGCAGCAGCAGCAGCGGCGGCGGCGGCGGTGGTGGCAGGAGACAGACAGAGAGACGGAGAGACAAAAAGTGTTTGAGGATCAAGTGGCCCAGTCTCATCCATTTTGGGCTCATAATTTGATTTACAAGTTATGGCGTAATACTTTAAATATACAGACCAAGGTGTGTGCAAGCTTTGGCTAAAAACTTGAAACTGCGCCATAGTGGGAATTTATGCATATTTCATAAAGAGCAAGTTGTTTACAGTGTTCTGAACAACACTGCGGATTTTCGTTAGAGATAATACATTTTTGATGAGAATCATTGTAGTTTGTACTTTTCCAATCAATATGAACGTGACAAACATGACATTGCAGCCTGTTTGTCATATTTTATTCCTAGAACAAAATTACCGACATCTACCAGTTGGTATGATATCAATAACCATGGACGAAAGGTCTCTGGTGCGTAACTTCCAGCCCCATTGTGTGTAGAATTCGTTATCAGGTATGGCATTAAAATGCCCTTTACTTGAACCTCAATGCTCAACTATTTTCCGCATTTGGTGAGTGTGTTTCAAGCACACGTGCAAACACGCACACACACGTCCCGCACGGCAGCGCGGCGAGTCGCGCCTCCTGCATTCGCCGCTGTCATGTGTCTGAGCAACTCTCTACAGTAGAACCGCTCAATAACCCCATTCCTTGACTAACCCCAAGTGCTCTCTATAGAGAGGTGGTCTCATTATGAAGGTTCATTGTGGTCGCTGTAGAGAGATTTGGGTTGGCGATAAATGGAGTTAATATGGAGGTGGTGTCAATAATGAGGTGGCGTCGTGTGGAAGTTCTGTTGGGTTGCGGCCGCGGCCGTGGCTCTTCTCGTCCTGTCACTGTCAACTCGATCTTGCAGTGTGTGATCAAACGTTGTGCAGGTTTCATATAGACAGAAGTTTACTATAGTGTCAAATATATTTTCATTGTATTACTATTGAGCATGATGTGTGTGCATGTGTGCGTGAGTGTGTGCGTGTGTGTGTGCGTGCGTGCATGCGTGAGTCTTTGTATGACAGGTCTGCACTGTATGCAATTCACACTGTGGAACTGTCAACGTTCTGCTTCACATATAATAGAACTCTTGTCTAAAGTTAACTGTATCAAAGAAACTCATGATAACTCAAAAGTGAGAACAAGATTTCACAACAAGTCACAATGCCAGGTAGATTAATTAGATACGTTTTAAATTATGATCGAAGGCACCACCTTTGTTCTGAAGATTTTAGAATAGTTAGGTGGTTGAATGTGAATGATCGACTTCAATATAAGACTATCTTCATGTTTAATGTATAAAATACATATCAAAAAGGCTTCTGCATATTTATGTGATGTTAAACTTGCGAGTCATTCATACAATATTTATATGGAAAAAAGAGATGTCATACTTCATCCCAAATGTTAAGTCTCATCGACAGCAAACTTTTCATTATTGTAGCTATAAATATTGGAATATTAAACCCAAGCTCCAATTTTGGATTGGTTAAGACTATACACACGATAGGTTTGTAAGCGTGTAGATTGCCAAGTTCCCGACGTGTCATGACTTTTATGGTACGTTTGAGGAAACTAATGGCAATCATGTGTCATGCAGATTGACGTGAACCTACACACGGGCTCACATCAGCTATCACTTATAGCATCAAATCTTGACGGACAGATATTTTATAGCTCTATACTTATTCTTCAAAGTGTATTTCATTTTTTCTTTGAGAATATAAAAGGTATTCGTTTTAATCATGGATTTGAAATAATTGACTTTATATCTACTTTATACGGCGGCTCATTTGTGCCATTCCGCCACGTAGTTAACTCGCGGCCGCCACCTTTGTAAGTTGTGCAGCCGCAGGCTATTTGCGGCCGCGAAAATTCTGAGGATAAATGCTACATATATAGAGTTGTACGTGGGTGTGGTGTGCGAGGGTGTGGGTCCGGGTCTCTGCTTGTAGGAGAACTTTGAAACGCTCCAAAATGTCTTTTGGTTGCTGCCTAACAGGCGCCGCATATTTACATAAAATAACTAATCTGAGAACATTTGGGGTATATTTATTACAAAATGTATGATCTCATCTACTTGTTGGTAAAATATGATAAGTCCATAAAAATCATAATATTTAAAAGAATATTCAAAATCAACATACAATGTTGCCGTGAACATTTAGAGAAAATAAAATATGAGTATGACGTATTTGATAGACTAGTTCATGCTAAGAGCAAAACAAAATTGTAAGTATTACAGCTCATTGGCAAATCAGTGAATGCTTATATCAATTTTCCCACCTGTGACCTAATCTTTCAAATGAAAGTTCTCTTAATGAAAACCATGTACATGTATGAGACACTGGATAGTTCTACATAAGATAAGAAGGAGTATGCCTTGTGCCCATCCTTATATGGCTGCGGCTGGTAGTATATAGGAGGGCATCAGAGGGGCACAGAGGTCCTAGGAACCAGGTCCGGTTTATGATTGATTAAAGCTCTTATATATACTGTATCACTTCTTTGCATTATTGAAATAAGCTGACATGGCCATGTATGATTAAGATTTAAATATTTTCACAAATTTTCACGGATTCAAAACTAACTAATCTGGCGTGACATACTATTTTATATTCATAATATTCGTAATTGTTGCCATAATGTATGATTTAAGTTTGTTTTATCATATTACAACAATTCCGCCTGTAATTACTTATGCCTGATGTGAGACCCTATTTTGTAGGATTCGGTTCCATTACTCGTGTTAATTTTACGGATGCCCTAGCAATGGTTGCCTCTACCGACAGGAAGGTAAAATAAATTCTCATTCACTTGAAAACATTATTGCGGGTCAATATATAATGACTTCATATTTCATCAGACAAGTCCCCGGGCTTTTTTTAGAGAGAACCAATACTAATTGTGCAGAAGAACCACTATTTTTATTTAAAAGAAGTAGCCCCCCGTAGAGAGAGAGATAGAGAGAGAGAGAGAGTGAGAGAGAGAGAGAGAGAGTGTGTGTGTGTGTGTGTGTGTGTGTGTGTGTGTGTGTGTGTGTGTGTGTGTGTGTGTGTGTGTGTGTGTGTGTGTGTGTGTGTGTGTGTGTGTGTGTGTGTGTGTGTGTGTGTGTGTGTGTGCGTGTGCGTACGTGTACACATGCACGTGCATTTGTCTGTGCGTGCGTGTGTGTGCTTACTTTACTTGCTTAGGTCGCCAGTCGGCGGGACCTAACATGGCTCCTCCACACATCTCTGTCCTCCATCAGGGTAGCTAGCTCGCTTGTGTTCGTGGCTCCAGTGTCTCGCTTTAGCACCTCTACGAAGTCTGTGCGGGGTCTCCCCCGTCCTCTCTGGCCGTGCGTTGGCTCCCACAGGATCAACGTCTGTGCAGGGAGCTCGGGGTGGCGGCGGCAGTGGCCGGCGAGCTGTAGCCTCCTTGCAGCAACCTTGTCGGAGAGCTTAGGCAGGTCCCCACACAGCTGCGCGTTAGGAGTGTGAGAGTTCCAGGGGACGTTCCGGGCCTTCCTCAGCATGCGAGTATAGGTTCCACCCATGTGCATATACTGTGTGATCTCCCCACTAAAACGTACCATTATCCTCATACCCCCAGCAGGAGATATGGAATCAGCGCATGATAACCCTGTTGTGGGATAAATGTATTCTGTACCTAGAATTTATTTCCTAATAGTTTGTCAACCATAACAGTTCTGCACTCAGTGACCTTTGGGTGGGTGAATTTTAAAGACATACGAGTGCCGGAGTGGCTGGGTTTGTTACATTACGCTATGGCCTGTGCATAATTAATATCATAACTGAATAGTAAAGCTATCTGCAGCCTATCACCAGACAAGCTTAAAATTCACATCGCAGATTAGTTAAAAAGTAACACTTGTCTATTGCATTGTAGGTGTTCATATCTATAGTGGATATGGGCTTTCTGAACATGACCATAAACGTATTTCTCACATGCCTGCAGGTTGGTGAATTTATTTGTGTGTGTAACATTAAGTCGAAGATCAAAATAATTTGTTTATTAATTAGGAAATGAACCCATATAATTTATATAGATACGGACACTGATGTGGTGTTGTGGTAAAACCCGCTTTACACTTGAGCGATCATGAGCGAACCCGTGCAACGCATTTGTACGTATTGTGTCACGTCGTCAACTTGGGCGTATTGTGGCGGCATTGAACATAGTAAAAATGCATGGTACGACAAGTTACTGAGGCAAACGAAGTGTTACATATATGTGCGAATGTTCTGCGAACCGTGGACGCAGCATAACTATTTGAAGAAAACTTTAACCAAACTGAAAGTTCGTTCAATTTTTTTGAACATGTTCAAAATTTTCTGACGAATTTGCCAGTTCGCCAGTGCACGTAGAGCTACGTAGGTGTAATTCGCTATAGTGTAAAGCGGGTTTAAAGGTTGGGGTGGGCAGATAGAGGCGAGAGTTTGTATTGCACAGAGAGGCTTTTTACATCGATTTGTCTGATAGGTAGGATGTGTTTTAAAAGTCGAAAAGGAGACTTCCTCTTGAAAACAGATCCAAATGATCATACTGGTTATTATAATCGTTTTTTTTTGTAATTTGAGATGCAGGAAATGACAAAAAGAAATCACTAACAACAAAACTCAAACTGTGTCATTTTGTTGTCACATTTCAGCCCCAGAACATTGCCAACTACCTGATAGTGAGCCTCCACCCCGACCTTTGCACTCATCTAGACAAATACAACATCAACTGCTTCACGTACAACGCAGGAACCATGAAAGACATCGATTCTCCCAGTAACTACAATTCGCCTGCCTTCGTGGCTAAGATGAATGCTCGCACCAACATTTTACTGGAGGCCCTGGAGGCAAACTTCTCTCTCTTCAACACTGATGTCGATATGATCTGCTTCAAGAACCCTTTCGAACATTCCCGTAAGTATCGAAGCACTGTGTTGCGGGTGGGGCACGGTGTTAGGGCAACGTGATCACACAGATGAAAGCCTGTTAATTCATGGTGCGATGTACGCAGAGGTTGCGTTGTGCAAATGAGATTCCACACAATGCAAACAGACAATCCCTGATTTTGGAAACCATCAAAACCAGAATTGTGTTGAGCGTTTGGCCGTTTTATAACTACGTTGTTGTTGTTGTTGTTTTTTTGTTTTTTTTAAGTCCGTCATTTTATTTCTCACATAAGCAGATCCAGGTGTGCACCTGGTACCTCCCTTTTTTCACTAAAATACTTTATATTTTCATCATTTTTTGGCATATCCACCATCGATTGTCGATCGTACAAAACCCAACCCACCTTCAGTTCTAAGAACCTGGATGCGACAGTTGTCTCAGCATTTTTATTACATATCATGGATCATAAGTATCATAGGCGGATCCAGGGGGCCGCAGGGCATGCCCCCTCCCAAAGTTCTTTATTTTCACACGGGTTTTGGCATGTTCGCCATGGATCGCGCGTTTGAAACACATGAAATCCTTCAAGGGAAGGACTGGGGGGGGGGGTCGTCCATCATTTTTTTGGGACCCGAAGAAAAAGTTAACAGTTAAACAAAGCCTCCATCAACATTTTAAAAAGTTGGGTGACCTCCCCCACACACACACACACATCACACACTAAAGCAAAAGTCCTCTACTTAGTCATTGCATTTCTGTACAATTGCTAAAAGAAAATATTTGAAACATTTACCGTAGCGTGATAAAAAAAGTTCAGCGACCCCCCCCCCCTAAAAGGAATCAGAAAAGTTGGACGACCCCCACCCCCACCCCTCTTTTTGAACGACCCCCGGTATCATTATTTATGATCATTCCCTAAGTGCACCACCCAACCGCTTTTCCAAAAGCCTGGATCTGCCAGTGAGTGTAATGTACGGCATTTATTACTTGAAATATACATTATCTGGTCCTGGTGCCTCAAACCCCATCCCACATTTTTCTATCAATCTTATTAAAATGATGCCTGTGATTAGTTTTCACCATCGGTAAACGCATTTCCATACAAGTACTAT
>JAGTTF010000679.1:0-12159 GCA_019095985.1 Streblospio benedicti | reverse complement strand
GGTTGTAAATAAAGTAAATGTTAATTGTATAGTGATATGGTTACATCATGTTACCAAAAAGGTGTTGATTGGTAAATAAATATTATTGATGTATTATTGATGTTAGTAGTATGCATGTACTATCTGGTACGTCGGAGGTTTCCAGAAACAAAGGTTTATGGATTATTTTTGTTTACACTCTAGAATGTGGAATGTTCTCAATGCATTACATAATTTGTTAAGAATAATGTAGATTGTTCTCCCCCGGAATTGTTCTAGACCTTAGGGTATATATATAAAGGCAGCTCACCAATTTAATAGATAGCATTAGTTTGGAGTTTCAGTTTGTGAATTAGTTTGAAGAGTTTGATTTGTTCATCTTTGCCATTAAGTTTGGATATTTCATTCATCTTTGCCATCAAGTTGGATATTTCATGCATCCTTGTCATTAAGTTTGAATTTGTAAATTATCGCTCTGAGAAGCATTTGTTTGAAAACTTTGTTATTGGAACTTTGAAGACTTGATAAAGCTCACAGAGCATTGTTTTGGAGATATCATCTCATTTGTATTGCCAGACGAGCTGAAAGCCGCTGGGAAACTTTGAATTGATTAGACTTTGCAAAGCAAGCATTTCTGGAGTGGATATTTTGTGGGAGTGGAAACTTTTGGGAGGGACAGTAACTTCAAGTGTCAGATTGTGTCAGAACATTCACAGCAATCTTGTGTAAAAAAAGTATTTTTCTATTTAATTTATTTAGACATTTGTATCAGGTATTTGATTTGTGTTATAAAAATAAATAATTGTAAAATTTAACCACTAAATTCGCAGTGTTAATTTGACCATACCCCTAGACGTTCTAATCTGTTACTTGAGCCATAACACCAGTAGTAAACCATTTTTGGTCTGAATCCGTCCAGAAGACGGATTTTTACCTCGTTTACCAACGTCCGAAATACGGGGGGGCAACCCCGGCCGTTACCACACATGACGTTCATAAAACTTATTTTTCAGATGTGGACGTCTAGAAAACGTCCGGAACTCATGAAACGTCAGTAAGACCCGGAATAAATGGATGAATTCTAGATTTTAAATAGTGCATTTTTTAAGTCGGGTTTTACAACATTTAAAGACATTTTATGCAAACAAAAAGCATTACACACACACATGACGTTCATTAAAGGTATGTATCAGATGTAGACGTCCAAAAATGTGGAACACCTAACTAAAATGTCAGTAGGACGTGGAGATGATGTGACCACTATGGTTTGACCTCTCTGGAAACAGATATAAGGACATTTTGACATAACGGCTCAGTGTAATAATGATGGATTGAGTTTTACATTGTGAAGAAGCTCTTCCATTGAGAATCTTCATCTGGAGTGGCGATTGTGACACACACATATATATGCATATATTTTGCAAATTCATATTCATTCAATCCATCATTCATCATATGTGAAATAGAAAACTTACCTTGTTCTCATCATTGGGCATTCTGCATACATTGTCGATCAACATCTACTTTCACTACATCCTTTGCGACCAATTTATATATAAGCATCAAACCCCATATAAACTAGCCATAAGATCCCATTTAAAAGTTACAGTTTGCATTTTAAGAGAATAAGCCACTTTCTAAATAATCTATCTTTTAATAGAAGCTATCATTGTTGGTGTTGTTTTATCAACACATGGTGGTGTGAATGTCTACCATATACACCATTACAGACGGACATAAACAATGTTTACAATTTTTAAAAATTTTAACACAACGACCTACACCTTTTCAGATTGCATTGTGGTTCAATACATCTTTCACTCGTCTTTCACGTCTTCCAAACCAAGATGCACGATGCTTCGGTGACCAAGTGACTAGGGAGTAGGAGTCGTGACCAGAAGGCCGGGTCAGGTCTGGTGGTGGCCTCGGGGTTCAGTGATGATGCAAGACACTAGAATCTCTGGGTTATGGCTTCAGTGGAGATGAGAGTGAACAAGTCCTTTGAGTTTTTGAGCCAATATACACTGACGTCATAATACGTCTTAAAAACATTTAGAACATTAGAACATTTCCAGACGTCTGCAAAACGTCTTACAACTGTTGTAAGTATAATAGGGAGTTGGACTCCTGACCAGAAGTTTGTAAATTCGATTCCCGGTCGGGTCTGGTGGTGGGTGTTGAGCAAACTCATCCCTAAATAGTTGCACACGGCTCCGTGGCGCCTACACATTAATCAAGTACAGGTCAGTGGGTTGAAATCAGGTACAAGTCATTGGGTTGGAAGAGTGAGTGTGAGTGCCTGTGTGGTGATGTATGAGTGATGGTGGGCTGAATGTGCTTCCGATGCAAGTATATGAGAAATGATCAATTGCTTATCATTGAGTTTGCCAATGTCCCAGTGTAAAATGTACAGTTGTGAGAGCACATTAGAATCACCACTGCAAACCACCACATTTACATTTATGGGCTTTTCACAAGACCAGTTGTTGCGTTCAAAAGCATTCAACTTTGAACCTATACACTAACGTCCATAATAGGGTTTCAAAACGTCCCTCAATGATGGAACATTTCCAGACGTCTGAAAAACGTATGGAGAACGTTAAGATGATGTGTTTAACAAGTACTCTACACGTGAGCAGACACCACACCCCAAGGTTAAGAGTAGTTGGTAGTCATACCCATGTATGATCATAAAGCTCATCTTCAATACCTCCTTCTGGACAGAACGTGTGGAGAACCTTCAGATGACGTGTTCCCAACATGTTTTCCACATGTGATCAAATACCATGTCTCCACGTACACACGGGAATCTTCTGTGGTGTACAATACATCATTTCTAAGTTTGAAATACGTCATTTCAACAAGTGAACTCCACACAATTCCAGACGTGTGGAGAATGCGTGTTCTTAACAAGTTTTCCATACTTGGACAAACGACCCCCACAAGGTCCCATCCTAACATTTCAAAAAACGTATTACAAACGTCATGTGTATTCAGTTGAACTTTGAGGTTGTATATATAATGACGTCCATAACACTTCTTATAAAAAAATGTCATAAAATACTGAACGTTTGGAGAAAATACAGAATAGGTGTTCTTTTCAAGTACTTTTTTTACTTACGTGTGCAGAAACCACCCTGAATCCTCGCTCAGCATATTATGCCTCCCATCTTCTGCATATTTTACCCTGTCAGATCATAATCAATTAGACAGAATAAGTTGGATAAGAAGACCAAATGCAGTTTGATGATTGCTATATTGACTATATCGGTAAAGTTTTTGCAGAAATCGAACATTCAGATTTACAGACATTGGGATTTACGGATATTCAGATTTACGGATATTCGAATAATATCTGATCAGCAGATATTCCCGATTATCTAATGACAGATATTCGGTAGTATATATTTTTTGTACAATATATCAATATCAAACAAGAAAAAAATATGACATAAATTATATAAATTTTATTTTATTTCCTGTGGGATTGGTCATCTTTGACCTTCAAGATGCCGCTTTTCCCAAGTAATGGGGTCGTTCCAATAAGGCCTAATCTGTTATTTAGAGCAAGCCCTTCGATTTAAAAAGAAAAAAAATTGGGACAGACGCTTCTTCATTAATCACCATGCGCTCAAAGATACGCATTTTACCCACTCTATTACATGGGAGTTGGTCATTTTTTGACCTTCAAGATGCCGCTTTTTGCCGGTAATGGGGTCGTTCTGATAAGGTCTAATCTGACCATTAGAGCAAGCCCTTCGATTTAAAAGGATAAAAAAATCCGGACAGACGCTCCTTCATTGGTCACGATGCGCTCAAAGATACGCATTTTACCAACTCTATTGCATGTGGGTTTGGTCATTCATCTTTGACCTTCAAGATGCCGCTTTTTGCTGGTAATGGGGTCGTTGCGATAAGACCTAATCTGTTTCTTAGAGCAAGCCCTTCGATTTAAAAAGAAAAAAAAACCCGGACAGACACTCCTTCATTAGTCACGATGCGCTCAAAGATACACATTTTACCCACTCTATTACATGTGGAGTAGGTCATCTTTGACCTTCAAGATGCCGCTTTTCGCCGGTAATGGGGCCGTTCCGATAAGGTCTAATCTGAACTTTACAGCAAGCCGTTTGATTTAAAAAGGATAAAAAAATCCGACAGACGCTCCTTCATTAGTCACGATGCGCTCAAAATATGCATTTTACCCACTCTATTACATGTGGCATTGGTAATCTTTTTGACCTTCAAGATGCGAATTTTGCCCGTAATGGGGTCATTACGGTAAGGCCTAATCTGTTCTTTAGAGCAATCCCTTTGATTTAAAAAAAAAAAAAAAAATGCGGGCAGACGCTCCTTCATTTGTCATGATGCGCTTTTACAAAGACACGTGGAGTAGGTCATCTTTGATCTTCAAGATGCCACTTTTTGCCAGTAATGTTGTTGCTCTGATAAGGTCTAATCTGACCTTTAGAGCAAACACTTTGATTTAAAAAGGATTAAAAAATCCGGACAGACGATCCTTCATTGGTCATGATGCGCTCAAGATAGGCATTTTACCTGCTCTATTACATGTGGCGTTGGTCATCTTTGACCTTCAAGATGCCGCCGCTGGTAATGGGGTCGTTCAGATAAGGCCCAATCTGTTCCTTACAGCAATCCCTTTGATTTAAAAAAGAAAAAGAAATGCGGACAGACGCTCCTTTATTAGTCACGATGGGCTCAAATATATGCATTTTACCCATCCTATTACATGAGGCGTTGGTCATCTTTGACCTTCTGATGCCGCTTTTCAATGGCAATGGAATCGTTGTGATAAGGCCTAATCTCTTCTTTAGAGCAAGCCCTTTGATTAAAAAAAGAAAAAAAAGATTTCAGGACAGACGCTCCTTGATTAGTCACAATGCGCTCAAAAAAACGCATTTTACCAACTCTATTACACGTGGAGTAGGTCATCTTTGACCTTCAAGATGCCGCTTTTTGCCGGTAATGGGGTCGTTCTGATAAAGCCTAATCAGACCATGAGAGCAAGCTCTTCTATTTAAAAAGGATAAAAAAATCAGACAGAAGCTCCTTCATTGGTCACGATGCGCTCAAATATATGCATTTTACCAACTCTATTACACGTGGAGTAGGTCATAATTGACCCTCAATGTGCCGCCGGTAATGGGGTCATTCCAAAAGGTCTAATCTGACCATTAGAGCAAGCCCTTCAATTTGAAAAAATAAAAAAGTCCGACAGACACTCCTTCATTGGTCACGATGCGCTTCAAATATAAACATTTTACCCACTATATTGCATGTGGTTTGGCCATTCATCTTTGACCTTCAAGATGCCGCTTTTTGCCGGTAATGGGCTCATTGCAATAACACCTAATTTGTTTCTAGAGCAAGCCCTTTGATTTAAGAAGAAAAAATCCAGAATGACGCCTCCTTCATTAGTCACCATGCGCTCAAAGATAGGCATTTTACCCACTTATTACATGTGGCATTGGTCATCTTTGACCTTCAAGATGCCGCTTTTTTGTAATGGGGTCGTTCCGGCAAGGCCCACTCTGTTCCTTAGAGCAAGCCCTTTGATTTAAAAAAATAAAATCCGACAGACGCCTCCTTCATTAGTCACGATGCGCTCAAATATATGGATTTTACCCACATCTATTACATGTGGCATTGGTCATCTTTGACTTTCAAGATGCCGCTTTTCCCCGGTAATGGGGTCGTCCCGATAATGCCTAATCTGTTGTTTAGAGCAAGCCCTTCGATTGAAAAAAAAAAAACCTGGACAGACGCTCCTTCATTAGTCATGATGCGCTTAAAGACACGAGGAGTAGGTCATCTTTGATCTTCAAGACGCTGCTTTTCGCTGGTAATGGGGTCGTTACGATAAGGTCTAATCTGACCTTTAGAGCAAGCCCTTCGATTTAAAAAAGATAACAAAATCAGGACAGATAATCCTTAATTGGTCACAATGCGCTCAAAGATAGGCATTTTATCTACTCTTTCCATGTGGCATTGGTCATCTGTGACCTTTAAGATGGGGCTTTTTGCCGGTAATGGGGTCGTTCTGATAAGGCCCAATCTGTTCCTTAGAGCAATCCCTTTGATTTAAAAAAAAAATATTCCAGACAGACTCTCCTTCATTAGTCACGATGCGCATAGAAATATGCATTTTTCCCACTCTATTACATGTGGTGTTGGTCATCTTTGACCTTCAAGATGCCGCTTTTACCGGTAATGGGCTCATTGCAATAACACCTAATCTGTTTTTTAAGAGCAAGCCCTTCGATTTAAAAAAAGAAAAAAAAAAAGAAATCGGACAGATGCTCCTTCATTATCCACAACGCGCTCAAATATACACATTTTCCCACCTCCATTATATGTGGAGTAGGTCATCTTTGACCTTTAAGATGCCACTTTTCTCCGGTAATGGGGTCGTTCTGATAAGGTCTAATCTGACTGTTAGAGCAAGCCTGTTGATTTAAAAGGATGAAAAAATCCAGACAGTTGCTCCTTCATTGGTCACGATGCGCTCAAAGATACGGATTTTACCCACTCTATTACACTTGGGCGTAAGTCATCTTTGACATTCAAGATGCCGCTTTTTGCCGGTAATGGGGTAGCTGCGATAAGGCCTATATCTGTTCCTTAGAGGAAGCCCTTTGATTTAAAAAAAAAAAAAATTCCGGACAGACGCTCCTTCATTAGTCATGATGCGCTCAAAGATATGCATTTTACCCACTCTATTACATGTGGCATTGGTCATCTTTGACCTTCAAGATGCCACTTTTTCGCCATGTAATGGGGTTGTTCCAATAAGGCCTAAGATGTTCTTAAGAGGAGGCCCTTTGATTTAAAAAAGAAAAAATTTCGACAGACGCTCCTTCATTAGTCACGATGCGCTCAAAATATGCATTTTACCCACTCTATTACATGTGGAGTAGGTCATCTTTGACCTTCAAGGTGCCGCTTTTCGCCAGTAATGGGGTTGTTCTGATAAAGTCTAATCTGTTCAGGTAGACCTAGCCCTTCCATTTAAAAAGGATAAAAAAATACGGACAGACGCTCCTTCATTAGTCACGATGCGCTCAAATATACGCATTTTACCAACTTTATTGCATGTGGGTTTGGTCATTCATCTTTGACCTTGCAATAAGACCTAATCTGTTTTCTTAGAGCAAACCCTTCGATTTAAAAATGAAAAAAAAAATCCGGACAGATGCTCCTTCATTAGTCACGATGCGCTCAAAGATACGCATTTTACCCACTCTATTACACCTGGAGTAGGTCATATTTGACCTTTAAGATGCCCCTTTTTGCCGGTAATGGGGTCGTTGCAATAAGACCTAATCTGTTTCACTAGAGCAAGCCCTTTGATTTAAAAGGATAAAAAAATCTGGACAGACTCTCCTTCATTGGTCACAATGCGCTCAAAGATACGCATTTTACCAACTCTATTGCATGTGGCGTTGGTCATCTTTTGACCTTCAAGATGCCGCTTTTCGCATGATAAGGCCTAATCTGTTCTTTAGAGCAAGCTCTTTGATTTAAAAAATTCCGGAGAGACGCTCCTTCATTAGTCACGATGCGCTCAAAGATAGGCATTTTACCCACACTATTACATGTGGCGTTGGTCATCTTTTACCTTCAAGATGTAAACTTTTTTTGCCGGTAATGGGGTCATTCCTTCTGATATGGCCTAATCTTTTTTTTGAGAGCAAGCCCTTCGATTTAAAAAGAAAAAAAATCCAGACAGATACTCCTTCATTAGTCATGATGCGCTCAAAGATACGCATTTTACCCACTCTATTACATGTGGCATTGGTCATCTTTGACCTTCAAGATGCTGCTTTTTGCCCGTAAATGGGGTTGATCCAATAAGGCCTAATCTGTTCTTTAGAGCAGGCCCTTTGATTTAAAAAGAATAAAAAAATCCGGACGGACGCTCTTTCATTAGTCTCGATGCGCTCAAAGATATGCATTTTACCCACTCTATTACATGTGGGAGTAGGTCAGTTTGACCTTCAAGATGCCGCTTTTTTCGCCAGTAATGGGGTTGTTCGATAAGGTCTAATCTGACCACTAGACCAAGCTCTTCCATTTAAAAAGGATAAAAAATCCGGACAGACGCTCCTTCATTGGTCATGATGCGCACAAATATACGCATTTTACCAACTCTATTGCATGTGGGTTTGGTTATTCATAATCGACCTTAAATAGGGTGCTTTTTTGCTGGTAATGGGGTCTTTGCAATAAGATCTAATCTGTTTCTTAGAGCAAGCCCTTTGATTTAAAACAAAAAAAAATTCGACATACGGCTCCTTCATTAGTCAAGATGCGCTCAAAGATGCGGTATTTTACCCACTCTATTACACTTGGAGTAGGTCAATATTGACCTTCAAGTTGCCGCTTTTCACCTGTAATGGGGACGTTCTGATATGGTCTAATCTGACCGTTACAGCAAGCCATTTGATTTAAACGTATAAAAGAATCTGGACAGACGCTCCTTCATTGGTCATGATGCGCACAAAGATACGCATTTCACAAATTCTATTGCATGTGTGTCTGGTCATTCATATTTGAGCTTCAAGATGCCGCTTTTTGTCGGTAATGGGGTCATTGCAATAAGAAGTAATCTCTTTCTTAGAGCAAGCCCTTCGATTAAAATGAAAAAAATCCGGACAGACACTCCTTCATTAGTCACGATGCGCCAAAGATTTTACCCACTCTATTACACCTGGAGTAGGTCATCTTTGAACTTCAAGATGCCGCTTTTCGCCAGTAATGGGGTCGTTCCAATGAGGTCTAATCTGATCGTTTCAGCAAGCCGTTCGATTTAAAAGGATAAAAAATCCAGACAGCCGCTCCTTCATAGGTCACGATGCGCTCAAATATATGCATTTTACCAACTCTATTGCATGGTGGTTTGGTCATTCATATTTGACCTTCAAGATGCCACTTTTTGCTGGTAATCGGGTCGTTCTGATAAGGCCTAATCTGTTCTTTAGAGCAAGCCCTTCGATTTAAAAAAAACCGGACAGACGCCTCCTTCATTAGTCATGATGCGCTCAAAGACACGTGGAGTAGGTCATCTTTGATCTTCAAGATGCCACTTTTCGCCAGTAATGGGGTCATTCTGATAAGGTCTAATCTGAACTTTAGAGCAAGCCCTTTGATTTAAAAGGATAAAAAAAATCCGGACAGACGATCCGTCATTGGTCACGATGCGCTAAAGATAGGCATTTTGTAAAAAAAACTAGTTCTGTTAGGGCATCCAGTGCGCGGCCACATTAGGTGGCTGCTCAGTATAAAGTATTTAACATAGGTAGCACTGGACTAAAGTAAGCTCCCATGTTACACACACCTTGTAAGGTTGTTATGTTCGTTCACCATGGCCACTTGTAGGATTAAGACCAGTACACTACCACCTAGTACTGAAGAGCCATTAGGGCTGCAGACTTTGACAAGGCAGGTTCGACTGCATAGGTAGGGCTGACAACCCATACTCCTATGGGAGGATGGGCCCGCATTCACCCATCTTTGAGGTCAAGCCTGTGGCTACCTCATCCCCAGGACGCCTGCTCATTCTGCGTTGACTAGGGACCCGCTGCTTAGTGTATAGCAGGAGCTTTCATGCGTGTCAGCACTGGTGCGAAGTCCTCCCACGGGAGGCCTTTCGTGAGGCCGGGGTTTGCACACCACCTTACACAGCAAGTAGCGAGAGGCTCTCTGGGAGTCGTCGGCTATAGGCCGCAGAGCTCGGGTGTAAAGTGTTCGTGATACGTCTCAAGTACACAACGAGGAGGAGTGTGGTTTGGGAAGTCCAAGCCGTGGAGGCTGCGCTCACGCAGAGTGCGCGTGGAGGGCGCCATTACCCGTCTTGTCGGCCGTGTGAACCCGGCAGGACGTGAGGAGCTACGACTTTGTTCACAGTTTGGTGCCGTGACCAGGATTCACGGAAGTACAGGCGTGAGAGTGAGTAAGCGCTGTACGGATCGGCAGAATGAAGTCCGCCGAACTCCACACCCCGGACTTCTGTCCACCGGAACGCACCGGCCATCACGGGCCGAAGAATCATATCCCGGAGCTGTGCTACGGAGCTCCACGACGGGCTGCTGCAATATGAGCTGCACTACGGGCTGCACTATGGAGCTACACTACGGGATGAAAGCCGAACCCCCGATTTCCGGGCGATGAAATAAATACACGTGATGTTCGGGTGAGAGACAATTCGGATCTCACTCGACGTCAGCCACGGACTTCCACGCATGGAATGGCAACGTGTAGTAGCTCACATGAACCTATGCATTTCGTGGGTATGACTGGAGGAGTGAGAACCAGGTCTCAGTGCCAGCTCACACCAGCTTACCGGGCTCGAATTGCGGGTACATGCGAGCGACAGTTACAAAGATACGAACTCGTATTGCCAAATACGGGGATTCGTTTCTCACTGGGCGAGGCCCCCCTAGCCCGGGTGGCCCCAGTATCGCCGTAGATGGATTGGGGAGCAGCATACGAGGATGGAAAGGAGCTCGGGCGCACCCGAGAGCTCGGGAAACATATCGGACATCACACTATGGCAGAGGAATTCACGTTGGACGTGACACGTTGTCTAAGCAACTGGCCGGGAGCACCCGCCGTGATGGATACGGGCCGGCTGTATCATACGGTAGTGGTTACGGGCGCCCCGTAGTGGATACGGGCCCGCCGTATCATACGTAGTGGATACGGGCTCACCGTGTCGGATACGGCATTGCCGTATTGAATACAGGCTCTCGGGGATCAAGTAGACCAGTTGTGATGCGGGGAAACATGCTCGGGGAGTTCACACCTGCCCGGAGGAAGGCTTCGGCCGACAACACCCGGGATGTGACAGGACTTTCACCCCCGGCAACCGAGGAAAACGGGTGGACAGGAGATGGAATCAAACAACCAGGAAAACCCGGGAAATCAGCAGGAAACGGGACACACCGCCGGGATACACAGCCGTGACACAGCCGTAACACACCGCCGGGAGGCGATCATACGTGCGGCATACGAGGTGTCAAACGAGGCGGCATATGAGGTGTCAAACGAAGCAGCATACGAGGTGTCAAACGAGGTGGCCATGTTCATGTCATACGAGGTATGATACGAGGTGCGCCGGACGCCCTGGTCGGCCTGCAATGAAATAATAGGAGTTCCAGACAGTAGAGAGGCGGATAAGGACTCTGCACCGAACCGGGTTGATACGGATCACGGGAGTGAGCAGAATGACTCGAGAAAGGAGTTCAGTGAGTGAGGATGCCAAGGTGGCCGACCCGACGTCTCGGGTAAACAAGCAGAGACAGCCAACACTTGCTGAACTGATGTAAGAAAGCGAGTCCGCTCTTGAGGAAGGGGAAAAAGACATGAATCGTCATGTTCTCCTCAAGAAGCAAACTGAGATGAGGGAAAGTGGTGTGGAGGCACCCCTTGTGCCAGCACCCAACCCTATCACGAGGGCTGTCGAACCCCTAAAACTCGACCCATCAGGCAGGGGACCCCTGGGGCCCCCAATACAGGAACATAGCGGCAACCATAGCTCCCCTCCATCATCCCCCAACAGGAAGCAGTAGGTATCGATAGGAGGTGGAGCTACAGACAGGGAACAGCGCCTGCGGGTGCAATTGGAGGGCTGGAGGCGACGTGGCGATGTCCACGAAGTCAACCAGCCATTGGACGGGGAGGCTGCGGTCGAGGATGTGGCAGGAATGCGGGAACAGGAGCTTCAGGGTCAGGAGGTCGGGGCCGCACATTTGATCCGACCAGTGAGAACTGCTGGAAATGTGACCAGCCGGGCACGCATTTAAATGGATTGCCCGGAGGCGACCGACCAGGAAATTCAGGAATGGAAAGAGAAATCGGAGCAAGCCCGGCCGTCGTTTTTACCCGAAGAATGACCAGAAGAAGGGTGATAAGAAGACAGTCGCTCATGTCTCTGAAAGGAAGGATTCGGATGCCGACCCCGAAATGATGCGGTGGCGGAAAACGAGTAAGCAGGGCAAATATGCCGCCAATTCCCCCTGCTGACATTATACTGTGCGGCTACCCGTCGGGGAATGGGAATGCGGCGTGTTGAGGCGAAACGAGGACGTGGGCCGGGAGAGGGAGACGGAGTTCTCTGGTCATCTGCGGTCAAGTGGGGCTACGGGACAAATGGATGCT
>JAGTTF010000678.1:74489-100980 GCA_019095985.1 Streblospio benedicti | reverse complement strand
TCTTTTGGGGTTCGGGTTGGGCCAAGCAGTCGGATTGCGTTTTGCCTAAAATCTGGGGCCGGAAAACCATCCCGTCATGGTTGCTCGGTGTGGGACCAGATAAACGTGTGCCTCCTCCATTACTGATTGCGAGCACCACAAACCATGATGCGCCAGGACAGTCAGCCGACATGCACGTGGACTTTTGCCTGCACGGCGCATGCCACAGTTCACCAGGACAATCTCACTACCAGTAGTGGAGCTTCTGAAACGTGGTTTTGCATTGGGTAACAGTGGCAGAGATGCTGTGAGTGTTGTGGTTGCTGAACCACCGTGAGACCTGGTTTTATGGGCGTGACCACAAATGGGTGGTCGCAACCTGAACTAAGGACAACTGTGTTTAGGAACTATGTTGCACCGATGGTTCACACGAATGGGTGTGTGATACGACAACCGTCACTCACGTCTGCCTAGTGTTGGTGGCACTCCATTGGGATGACAGTAAAAGATCCTTAAGATCAATCGGGCATGTGTGAAATTTTTGGGATACTGGGTGCTTGTCAGCGCCGCATAGTTCAGTATCTCGTGTTCCTTCCTAGGGATAATTTCTGTTAATGTTGAACATGCCAGTCAAAATTTGTGGTTGTGGACATCTGGGTGGGTCAGCTGAGTGCGAGCAGTTAGGGGAGTTTACTCCCCTGAAGGTTCCTATTTCAGCTCTTGTCGGGGAGTAACTATGTTGCACTGGGAGGGCTCCCGTTCGCTCTGTAGTTTTATAATGTGATAACTTCACTTGCGTCTTACATGTTTTTATTTTTGATACAGGCACAAGATGAAGTCATGTGTGCGTTTGTTGGCACTGCTTCGATTTGAATGTTTGTTGTTTCAGACACGCGTGGACCCTGGTCAGGACCCGGCCAGGACCAGGACCAGGCAGGAAACGGACTCCGCTCCCGCGGACGGGATCTGGCCTGGAAGGCAGGGTCTGATCTGCAGTAGAGGGTGCCGGGCTGGCGATCCAGTCGTTGGCAGGACCATTGGCCCCAAGCTGGGGAGGGAGGCATGCATGTGTGCGTGTTTGTGTGTGGAGCAGCCAACTAATCATTCTATGTGTCTGTTATAGGATTTTCGGTTCTGAGGGTAAGTATAGTTACTCATGCTGAGATTGAGTCTTCCGTGGGCAGCCCCTGGTCCCCACATGGTGACTGAGGAGAGTGTGAGCTAACGCTAGTTAGAGGTGCAGGTGGGACAATTGTGGCATTTGTCCCCATTAGCTAGTCGAATTCCTAGTGACCCGAACAAATGATGGCCGAATATTCCTCGCTCGCACTTTCCATAAACACGTCATTTATGATGTACTGCGGTGATTCCCCGTAGTGTCCCATTTAACTGGGTTACAGACCAGTTGAAAATGAGGACAAAACCAGTGGTTATCCGTTTTTTTGTCAGGTTTTGACCAGTTTTTGTGTGACTTCGCAAATCACGGAAGACCTACGGACATCAGTTTGCTTGAGAGGTTGTTGTTGACAACATCAGGAACCAACACCCCCAGTCTCGTAGATTCAGGGGCCTTTTCAAACTTATACTGCGGTATTGTAAAGGTTGCTAGACCCTCGTGCATACGTGTCTCGGATCTAGTATCCTCTTTGATACATATTCAACGGCGTGTTTGCCACGGTCTGAAATTAGGTAAAGCTACCAGCACCAGTGCAAAGTCCCCCCGTGTGGGGCCGTCAATCTGAGTCTTGGGAGGCCTGTACGACCGTAGTGTGAGGCCTACGTATCATTGGGACAAACACAACGAGGAACCCAGGCGGTGTGGGCGCCTCGACAAGTACCAGGAGCCGTGTACAAGTCCAAAAGCTTACAATACATTAACAATTTAAACCAATGAACCTTCCGCTGGAACAACTTCTGTTTAGATCTGTTGCTGGCACAGCTGGTCGTCATCTTCTATGCTCATGGCTCCTACCATGCTTTCAAACCCTTCAAGCCATGATTCCCAGTTTGTCTGATCCTCCGGTGTGTCTGTTGGGTTGAACTCCTTGTAATCGGTAGTGACACAGCCATTACTCAGAATATATTCGCCTGTGTATTATTGATATACTAGCTGACCCGTCTCCTGAGGAGACTAATTTATGTGTCATATTTATTCATTTGAGTGGTAATTCGAGAAATTCATAGCAGAAAATTAACAATAATGTATCCCAACATGAGAATACATTTTATAAATATTTAAAAAAATAAGAACAAAAAAAGTGTACTGTTTTCCAAATATATATTTTTTAATAGCAAGAAAAAACAGTTTTAACATGTTGAACAAATGGCACCTCACCGTGTTTTTGCTTGAGCATGGTAATAGTAGTACAGATTGTAGATGGCAGACTCTAGAAAAATAGTTATCTAGCTTTTTCTAATAGTAGAAAACTCCAGCAATGATTAACCTTTTGTAAAACAATGTTCATATATTCATTTTCAAATTTTACACACTACTAATTTAAAGGGGACTGTGAACTCTTTTCTTAGGGTTTTATTAAGCTTTGATTTTCTCACTCATTATTGCTTCAATTCTTACAAATTACACCTTATTTCATAGATAATTATCTAATCTAATGACACAACATGTTTTGAATTGTATAGATTGATGAAAAAAAATAAAGCAATTAATGAAAAATGACAACTTTGCCTGCGAAGCATATAACTGATAGTAAAACATCGAAACGACCAAAATCACTATTCAGTCACAAAATTTGTATATTTATCTATAAAACTTGCCTCAATTTTTTTATATTTTTCCCTATTTATCATTTTACATGCATTTTAAGTATTAAAACCACCTATTTTCCAAATTTTCTTGCAAATCAATACAAAACGTTCATAATTCATCAACGAAATAAAAAATCAAAATCCTAGTAAGGTTTTTTCAGAATGCATATATCTTCAAATATATACACGTTTGTGAAAATTTGATTTCATGGTTAAGGAGAAATATAAAAAGAAAAATTCATCCACTATGCAAACTTAGTTTTTGAGAAAATGGGCTTTAAACATGGCCAATCAATATAAATTGACATTAGTTGCTGTCTACAAAATGTATCATATAAGAAAAACTATTGATGATAAAAGGTTCATTTTTAAAAGATGTTGTTCTTTATCATTTATAGCATACAAAACATTGAAAATGTAAAATTGAATTTTTAGCCCATATAACCTTATAAGCCTGCAAAAATGAGTCATTGTTTTTCACTCCAAAAGCTTGGTCTTTACAAAATGCATTGTAATGCGAAAACTATTGAAGATAAAAAGGTTCATTTCAAAACATGTTGTTCTTCATAGTTTTTTTTATAATGAATATATTGAAAAGCTGAAAATAGAATATTTTCCCCACTAAAAGAGTTCAAAGTACCCTTAAATAATAAAATATTATGAACAAAAGACAAAACATTAACAAATTACCAAAATGAATTCAATGCAAAAATTAATTTATGGACTGTGGTAGATTCTCCATCGGACCCAAACGATTCTTGAGCATTCCCAGCAAAAACGACTGCGTCTGTCCGGGTAACAAATGATACACCACCGACGGAACCGGGTTACAGGTGATACCCCCCGAGAAAATAATAAAAAATTCATTTTGAGCTAATTAATTATTTTTTTCAACATCAATACCCGTCATACCATATTTGACTGGTAGGCTGCATTATTAGGTATCAAATTTTGTGAATATTCATAATTAAAATGTTTAAGTTTTGTCACAATAAAAACATCTTATCTATTCTTGACATTTATTAAAACTGGTGCGATTTTCAAAATATGAATATTGATTTTTGACAATATATAGACAGTGGCATTCCAGTGCATTCCAGGTTTTAAACACTGGTTTGCTCTCACCGGAAATATCACGGACAAGCCAGTGTATAAACATGCCGACCTTTGCAAAGAATGAGCCATTATTTTTCACTCCAGCTTGGTCTTTACAAAAATGCGGTGCAATGGGAAAACTATTGAAGATTAAAGGTTTTTTTCATCTGACGGATACGTTTTTAATGCATAATCCCATGTTTTCACGTCAATCATGTCAACAATTACAGTTACACGGTCACAGGTTTATCCCAGATCTAGTCCATCAGTCTCAGACTACAGTTATTTGTGAAATTGTGTGTAGACTTCATTTTCGTCAATATTTCCATTCATTAGATCTGGACAGGACAACCAAGATGATTTTTTTGGCGATTGAAAAATTTGTGTAAAACATAGATAGACAGTGAGGTAAAAAGTCGTAATTATTAAGGCTATAATTATTTAAAAGTGAGGGAAAAAAACAGTGTTTCAAAACACTGGAAAAAGCACCGGTGGGGGGGTCAGAATTTTAAAATGGAAGAATATGGGAGCTAACATTCTGAGGCTTGACTAATGTTGCTGGGGGGATCAAATGTCCAAAATTTTGTAAATTGGCTGAAAGGGGGCCGTGGAATACTAGTTTATGGACCTTAATAAATGGGCCCAATGTCCCAAATCTGGACCATTATGTGATCAATCATTTGGTTGTATAAAATATCTTGTGGTTTTTACTAGTTTAATATGTCAACATCAACAAATCTGAGCATATTGCTCCAAGGATGCCAAAATGCTTTTGACAGGGATTTTAGTGATTGGACGGAAAACATTTCTTTAAGTATGCCTTCCCAAGACGGATGGACGGACGCAATTAATTGCGGCCAGTGTTTAAAACACTGAACAGGTGAATTTACAGTTTTGCAATTTATTTATGTACAGTAGACCATCCTGTTTGACTGCAAGCCTTCACAAGTTAAATCAAGCCACTTTATCATTCAACATTATATTCAGCTTTCGAAAATCATTACTTTTATTTTAGCTTAAATAAATTCTTTATTTTTTTTCTAAAGAAAAGATGTGAGATCATCTATATTTCTCTAAAAAGAATCAATTAAAATAGCATCTCTCCATTTATCATCCAGAATTAATGTGTGTGTGGTTTACATTTGTTTATTCATGTCTTTCAGTCATTCTACAGTTTTACTTTAGTTTCAAACGGGCAGCTCAATGAATATTTTAATTTATCAGAAAACTGAAAAAGTACGCCATTGGCCAATGCGGTACTAATAGGATTGGGTTGACAGGTCATATTTCAGGCATATATTTTTAAATGTTGGGGGGATGTATGTTTGATTTACAAACACAGAAAACATATGTTGTAAATCAATTAGCGTGGGGGGTCATACCGTTTGATTTCAACCCGTAAAGTTATAGGAAATTAAAGTTCAGATGTCTAAAAAAACTTCTGGCCCCTTCTTAAATAATGACGCTTAGCTTTTAATGGCTGATTAACTACAAATCATAAATAACGTCTCTCTGAATAAACACTGTATTAACTTTTGACACAACATGTATCCTTGCTGTTGATCTGTCCAGTATGTGTGAAATTATATTTTTAATTTACAGCGGTATGAAATTTGCAGACCATTGGACCAACTTCATGGAATAGCTTTTAATCAATGTCACGATCACAAACAGGCTTCTAACAATCCCCCAAACTGTCCTCGCTTGCACTCCAACTTTTCATGGTCCCAGGCCTGCATTTATTTTGCAATGATTTATTCTATTTTATAAGCAGAAAAATCATAAAATATGCAGCATGTCCACTACACTGTATTTAGAAATTATCCAACATTTTGTGGGAGACATAACCCGTACGATCTGGACATGACAACCAAGATGAATTTTTTGCAGCGATTGAAAAATCTGATATTAGCTATGCGTGTGTGTGACCGGTTTTTTCCATTGGGCAGTGTGTGACCTTGGATAGACAGAAGGAACGTGAGTGTCGTAACATTAGCTTTTAACAGAAATTTGGTAAAGCAGCTTTTGGCCGATGAGTCTCTGAATAAAAGTCCTGTATAGTTCGGATGTTTGATCCACAACATGTATCCTGCTCAAAACATCTGTCAATTCCAGTATGTGTGTGAGTTATATTCCAGAATTTAAAGCGGTATGAAATTTTGAACACCATGCAACAGCTTTCTAATCAATGTCACGATCACAAACAGCAGTTTAAACATTATTGTAAATCGTCCAAACTTTCCTACTGATGTTTCCAATTTTAGGCAATTCAGTATTTATTTTGTCAATGCGTTAAACAATGTTTCTTATGAAAGAAATCGGTAATCAAAATGGCAGCATGTTTATGTCCTGGATATGGAAATTATCCAAGATGGCCGGGAGACGCTAACCCGTAACGTTGTGCTATCAGACTGCCTTTACGCTGTACGTTGAACTGAGTGAAGACTAAACTGAGTAAGCAGGCGGCTGTCGATAGAGACTACGCAAGCAATTACTGCTGAGAGGGGGTATGATGTATTGTTGATTGCCTAGCATTCAGGATTAGAATTTCAAACTTTCGCATACATTTTTAAAAACATGATTTTTAAAATGCACACCAATACATTTATCTTTTTACACACCAATAGAAAGAGAATAAAAGTTAGGAACAAAGGTATATTTAGTTTCCAAATAGAGTTTGGTTAAAAGCAGTTTTTAGCAAACAGCAATAAAAAAAATTACCCATTACTTTACTTAAAACAGCTTACGGTAGCCGAATTTTGTAGACTTTTTCGTAGGCTGTTCCATCAATCGCCCGCTGTTCCAACCACTTTCAATTCAAAATTCTAAATTTTGAAATCTATCTCCTAAAATATCCACTATTTTGCACTTGGAAATAGCCTAGAATCCTTTCAAAATACCGTAGAAGTTGAAAAATAAGCTTTTGGCGGGCCAACAACAGGGAATCGGGCGCCAAGAGGCCGAAAGACACAGATTTGCCTCAGAATTGAAAACAACCATGCGCGACACGGTTTCGAACGCTGGTGGTGACACACCCCTTTGTCCATCCAACTTGTCAACTGTTACAGATTACTTGTAAACTGTTATGGATTACTTGTGAACTGTTATGGATTACCTTTGAACTCTTTGGACAACTTACAACACACTTCCGAGAACATTGTGTTGTTTTCCATTACGCCACGCACACTGGCGATCTGTTCATTAAATCTTAAACATGTTCAGAATTTGTTGATGAGGATACGCTTTGGTGAAAGTTTGTTACAAATCTCTAATGGTAATGGTATGGTTTTAGCGTCGAGAGAACAGTAGCTTGCACGAGTGCTGTCTTAGCCTGCTCAGGAAAAGGTTAGCACAAGTGCATAGATAGGGTGATTGCACCACTAAAACATACCATTGCCTTTTTTTTCGCCACTTTAACAGAATTTATAACCTCACAGCTTTCTTCTTTCACAAAGCAGTGATACACACATATTTTTGCACGGCTCTTGACCAACCAGAATCGATTATGAAGCAAAGTGGTGACAAACCCTGTCCATCCGACTTGTCAACTGTTATGGATTACTTGTGAACTGTTATGGGATTACTTGTAGAACTGTTATGGATTACTTTTTGAAATCTTTGGACAACTTACGACACACTTGCAAGAATCGATAACGTTGTAAGATGTTTTCCATTACGCTTACGTAACACACCAATTTGTAGTAAAATGATAAATTATAATAATGAATAATGTGTTGTTATTAAGCTGCTGACTAAGTAGCCTAGATGGATTGAACATTCTTGTATTTTCGAATAGTCCGCCCGGCACTTAGTAATTAAAAACATGTTATCTGGCTATTAGCACCTATTCAAACGGGCACTCATTCAAGGCCGAAAAAGCATTAAAAAGTAGAGTAATATAGCTTCTACACCAGGCATTTAATCGGGAGGTGGTATCAAGAAAATACGGTATATTGAATAGGATGATTCATGCAACGGTTCCTATGTAAAATATGTGATATACTGTAAACAAAGTAACAGGAACAGTTGTGTCAACCCACCGTAGCAGTGACACCACCTGGGGTGCATGTGGCCTCTTGGCCGACACACACCCCCCAGCTGTGCCGCAGACATTCCTCTTCTGACTACTCCTGTTGTGTTTCCCTAAGACTCACATGCACCCACGTACCTGAGCCACCGGCCGCCCCTGGGTCGTGGGGTGTGTTGCCCGGGTTTCACGAGAGGCCTCCGCATGGGGGAGGACTTTTCACACCAGTGCTGACACGCTGAGCTACAGGCGTCCCTTGCTTCAACCACGGTAGACCAAGTCCACGACGATGAGGGAGGAAGGCCACCGGTCAAACCTCGGTAGAGAACAAGTAAACAGAGGGCCTATTCCCTTCGAGAATAGGTTGCCAACCCTACGTGCTGCTGCTGTACCAGCGTCTAAGAGAGAGCTGCCGCTAATCACCTCACCCAGTACAAGAGAGTGTACTGGTTCCTAATCCTAATAGTGGCCATAGTAAAGGACAACAACAAAGCCCTATCAAGGTGTGTGTAACGGGGATATTAACCTAGTCCAGTGCAATTTATACTTTAGGGGAATTTTATACTTTGCGGTCATGCTGCAATGAACCCCACCACTGGAGGCCCTAACAACATTTGTTACACACTCCCCAGATTCCATGAGGATGGAACACTGCTTCTAGAGAGTGAGACACTGCATGAAAACTCCCCAAATCCATATCCAAGTATCCTAAGCACAGGTGACTCCTGGTCGTCAGCGGGTTCCCACTTCACGGAGTGCGCGACAGCAGCGTCCGGACGTCAGCGACAGGCCGGCACGACTGCTACGCAGGTAATTCTGCCAGCGGACGCTCTACCCTTCCTGCCCTGAGCGGTCCGCCGAGAACTCGTCTGCCTCGGAAGTTGCGCTGCACCAGGTAGGCCTGACACAAACAAACAAACAAAACATGCAAACACCCCTCTGCCCTACCCCCAAAGTCCCACATTATTCATACCAGTGACGCAACGGCACACTTCTGTCATGGTCACTTGGCGTGACAGCCGCCGCTTTCAACACTTTATCGCATTCACACACAGCGATCTCATCGCGCCTGTGCAACTCGTGCTATGAAATTACTTGGCCACGGGGGAGCGGGCGGGGCACACATTCACACTCAACATTCAGCCTGTGCTGACTCTCTCACACACACACAAAGGGCAACAAAGGAAATCTGGGGGACTAATTGTAATCTACGAGTACAGAGCAACCATGTAGAGCCAAATTAGAAAGCAATGGGATAGGGCCACTAACTTCGCATTACTCTAGGACTGACAAGCCTGGGACTTTACAAAAAACCTTGCGTGAGACAACAAAGCGCGGTTTTGTGAGAGTAACACGACCTAAACTGGGCGTGGCGTGGGGTTTGACGTCACAGGGGTGTGATCGACTTATCCAGCCAACTGCTCTCCTCTCCAGCCACGTGAGCTGCCTCGTCAGGAATCACCTTGTAACTGGAGACCACGATGATTCATTTTTAAGTATCACCCTTGCAGGGCGCACCCCCACGACTGGACCCAACACATTGGTGCCACCCCTTGTGGAGGGGTCCGCGGTTGCAGACGACCGGCGCTGGCTTTGGGAATCACTCCCCGAAGTGGCGGCAGTTGCAGGCTTTGTCCGGTTGGGTCTGGGTGGAGTATGGGCGAGTAAAAGCATTTCGGCTTCTTCATCCAAGTACTGCCTGCTGCTGATGTGAGGTCGCGTTTGCGCGAACGCGGGCCCAGTGACACTTGAGGTCACTTCCCCACCGACACCGCCGCCATGGCTGTGGTGGTCGCCGCTGCTGCAGTTGCTGTGCCCTCGCATCGGGTGGTTGGCAGGGGTGGCAGAACTCGCCTAACCTCGCCAAGCTCCTGTCCGATATCATGACACCGTGGCTCCACAATCCCTGCTGCATCCGACATCTCATCGAGGGCGTGTTTCAAGGCCCTTCCCTGGCAACTTGAGGTCGTTGCTCGACGCCCAGCTCTTTGAGCAACCGGGTTGACTCGGCGACCAACACTACGAGAGACCGTGAGCCCCGCACATTGTCTGCATTAGGCAGTACTTGTGCATGGTTGCCACGTCATGCTTCCTTTCAGAGGCGTATTCGCATGACCGCCGGGTAGCGCCGAACACCCTCCAACTCGCTATGTAGAACCGCTATTTTGCTAATATCCACTCGTGTCCATCTCAATGACTTCCAATGAAGCGAACGCAGAGGTAGACGTCTCCGCCTCATCTGCCAATGTACCCCAGGTAGAGGTAGAATTCGACAACTGGAGCAATCTCCTGCAACACAACCTGCAAACTCCTCCATGGCCTGGCACGCACAGGAATAGATAGCAGGGAAAATATCGAAGCTCGGATCTGACTTGATATGTTCCTCCACCATTGTCCATGCGTCAATGATGTCCTTGTGCTGTTGATTCAAGGACGAGGTGACTGCCTTGAAGGCGCCCTGCATCTGCTCCTCGCTTGACGGGCAGGTGCCCCCTCCAACAATCCTGAAGTCCACATGACTTCACTTTGGCAAGGAATGCATTTCACCTTCAGCTTCCCTGACGGCATTGGTGTAGGTCGCATCCTTGCGAAGGATACTCAATTCTCTTTGCATGACATCGACCTCTGCTGACTCTGGCTAAGTCCCTCTCACCTGTCACCAGCTTCTGTCTGCTGCCGCTCGCAGACATCGCGGGGTCAAACGACTCCGCCTCGCACTGCAGGACCGCCGCTCCTTTACTGCTGTGTCGCACTCGCTTTCAAAGTATGGCAGTCAGCCTTATACTTTATCACGTAAGCCTGTTCTTTGTCGCAATCCGCGACCAACAGCGACCACCTACTGGGAAAGTCCTGTCTGCCGCGACCTGTTTCTGGAGTTCCAGGTGCTGCTTCCGCATCACAGCAAAAGCATCCTTGGCCCGAGTGGCCCGATCCTGCCACACCTGCTCACTGTCGAGTAGGTTGTCGATCAGTCTGGCGGTGCTGGTCCTCTGGCTTTTGCCACCTCATGGACTGTGCGAATCAGAGCGATCACGCTTCTGTCCTATTGTAGGGACCCGCTTTTCTCATCGATCTCTCGCTTTTTTGTCCCCACCCTGCGCAATCTGTGTGGTTACTGCTGCGGCGATAGAGTGGCTAACCTCTTTCATGGCAGGGACTGGTCTCGGCACTCATGCTGCTCACAGGGCAACGTAGAGGCCGGACTGGACATCTTGGACTTGGGGCTGCTACTGACTGAGAGTAGAAGTAGCCGCCGGGGACTTGAGATCTTAAACTTGTTCGCAAGCATCTCCATCATCCCGGAACGTGCGGCGGCGGCACTGTGATTGGTGGTACCATCAGCGTGGCTACTTGGGGTTGGCGTGTCCACTCTGCGAGCCAGACCCCCCACCCTCAGCTTTCTGCTTTTGCAGAGGGAGTCCTTGGGCACGTGTGACACGGCCGCCGGTACCCCTCAGTTTTGTTGGCTGGAGCCCCTAGAGTACCCCGGCAGTTGGCTGGTCCACTTAACGTAACCAAGCTGGCACGCATCCAACCACCGAAGGTGTTCCTCCGCCCCATCCCTGCTTTTTGGCATCAATCATACTGAGGTCATACCCCACTATCACCCGACTGAGGCTCGCATTGGAGAACCAACAGTTACGGCCGAGCAAACGAGGGATCCCTTTACAAGCTGGTTGTAGCTCTCCATCACCTCAAACACCATCTTCTGAGCGATTGAGCGCAGATCCTTCAGGTCAAACAGAAGGCCGGCACTTCGCTGCTTTCTGGTCTTGCCGGATGCACTGTCGTTGATTTCTTTCTGGAGATTGCGCAGGACTTGTTGCTCCTCCGCGCTTGTGGTCTTCAATCAGATGTTCCAATCGCATCTGTCACAGATGGAAACATCGCCCTGCAACACCGGGGCCTAAAGTCTTCAACGGAGTCTTACTGCAACATGGGGCAGAAAGCACTTGCCAGGTTTCAAATGAAAGTGGCACCAGTGTTCCACTACCCTTTCTAGGTTCTTTCCAAGCATGCTCCCACAGAGAATCTGCATGGGGCGAGCACGCCAGCACAGGGTCGAATTTGCTGCAGTCGGAGAGATCTCGCTGCAAAATTCCTGCATCCTTGCTACGTAACGCCTCTGGTTGGGGCAAGGCGCCTAGCGGTTGATCCAGAGCCTTCCCGGGTTCACATCCTTGTATGGGCCAACGCATCCCTGACTCCATCCAAGCGGTGAATAGGGCTTGAACACCCTCCTTTGTCACCTGGTCACTAGGCAGCTACGAGGCCGGACCTTGACTTTCAGCCATAACTGGTAACCAGTGTGGCCACTTTTCATGACCACAGCTGCCACACCTCCCCAGCGATCTTCCGGGGACGCGATCAGGTGTCCAAGTTTCATGACCCAGTCTGTGTTTACGGATCGACAAAGAACTGCTGCACCCTCCACGAGGGTGGGCTGTTGCTTGACGGAGCCAGTTGCCTCCTAACTTTCTCGGATCGCCAGACCGCTACGAGCACGCCCATCGCGGCTTCTGGTGATCGCTGCTTGCTGCTTCTGAGTCTTCCGACTCGCTAGAAGAGCTGTCACCCCGACTGATCCTGCACACAGGATTCGGGCTGTTGAGGAAGCCTCCTCATCGACATTCTTGGGACCGCATTGGGAACTGACTAGTTCAGACAAGCCCCCCTCAACCTCACCTCCTGCTGCATCAACGGAACTCTCGCTTTTCCATGCCAAGCCCCGACATTGCAACCTCTATCTGTTCGTGGGACATCTGCTCCGCCCACCTGCAATGCGAAAAGCGCCCTCAGTTTCAGAACGAGGGAGGACTGCTGCCCGTGCCCCTGATCGCCTACATCTTCGAAGAGACGACCACCCGCATCGCCGGCCACGCCCGCCTGCCGCCACGCCTGCTCAAGCTGGGGACTGTATCAGCCATGGTGGCTGCTACAGACCCATATCCGTGCTAGAAAGGAAGAATTCAGTCAGCTACTATTGTGTATCCATCAATCTGAAAAGACTATTGCTCCAGGTTGCAATTCAACGGCCAAAAAACTGCCAACAAACTGAATAAAAACACACACCAGAAAAGTCTGTCTACTCAGCTTCAACTCCTAAACTAGTGTGATGACAAATAAAGGAAAAAGGAAAAGTTAAAATTTGTTACAAGTCCCCCACAGCCAGGCACCGTCCAGGTGCCCGCTGTGAACCCTAGTGAGTCTGGAGAGGATATAAGATCTTCATGCAGGCGAGGGCAACAGTCTACCTTGAATAACTGAACAATAAAGATCTCTACAAGCTCCTGGCATTTCCTCATTTAACATATAAGCCGGGTACGAGTAGCGGTCTGGATGACAGTTTTCCTTTTATGGTGAATCCTTGTTCGCACTGGTCTGTCCATATAAACGGTCGTCTTTTTTCGTGAGGTCCAGTAGTGGTTTCATCTACTGACCTTTGTTGTCAATGTATGGGCTGAAGAAGGAGCAGAGCCCAATGAATGATCGAAGTGGATGGAGTGATTCTGGCCTTGGATAAGTTTTTTATTGCCTCTGCGTGTAGTTCGGATGGCCTTGTTCCCTTGCTTGATATTGTATGTCCCAAGAATATTACCGATTCTGTTGCAAATGTGCATTTTTTGATGCCGATAGTTTCAGGTTGTGCTTTTTAAACGATTGGAATACTTTGTCGGCGTCGGTCACATATGCGTTCGAGGTCTGGGGACATTATGATTATAATCGTCCATATATATGGCTGCTCTTTTTTTCCTACATGGTCTTTTTAATGCTTGGGAGAGCACTTCCATGAATTTGCCGGAGATGATGCCAAGCCTTGTCGTGATCTTGCAAATGAATAGTTGGTGTTGTCGAGCCGGAAACCGCATAGTTTTTTTCGATTTTTCGGTGGGAAAAACCCGTGTTTGAGATCACACACAGAGTACACTTTTGCTTTTTCTCTGCAATGTTGTCAATTACGGATTGAATTGATGGGATGGCTTGTTGCCCAAAATCGATTTGACTATTGAGAAATCTCAAATCGGAGACACGGTCGAATCTTTGTGTCTTTCACGTCCTCTTGGAAGATGTTTGTGTGACTTCTTGCACCCTTTTTCACTGCAACCAGTGGTGACAGAATATATGATGTCTGGGTTTTCTCTATGATGCCTGCATCTAGCATGATATCTAATTGTTCTTGTAGTTTTCTTTTTGATCACTGGGTGGTATCTGTATTGTACTGCTTTGCTCGGTTTGGCATTAGGCTCTAATTGAATGTCGTGGGACAGGTCGCATAGCCGAAGTTTGTTGTCATGTTCCAGCAGACCTTTTCTGTTCTTATGTAACATTTTCAGGAACTGTTTTTTGGTATGTTGGGGTACCCAACATGTTCGTACTGTTCCACTTCAATTTTTTTTTCGCGATCTCTTAGTGGGCTGTGATGTCATTTGTTGTAGCAGACCTTGGTGGTGATTCGTTTGTAATGTTTGGATGATCTACAAAGTGTAAGCGCACCCTGAAGATTATTGAGTGTAGTCGGATTGTGATCCGTTGACACCCTATTGGATTGAATGTTCGATTATTTTAAGCTTTCCCGTATGTATTGGCGTGTGTCCGTATCGTTCGTATATGCCACTGCAACCTTGTCGTTGGATATGGTGGTTATTACGTCTATGGCCATGGTGGTTTGTTCTTGTTTTGCTGTGGTCACGCCTTGCAGTCCCGTGGGTAGATAGTCTGGCTTGGCGCAGACAATGCCATTTAGCAAAGTGGTGGTATGGGGTGGCACGCACGTCTGTGACGTAGCGCGTACTTTCGCCGGGTTTAGTGTCATGGAGTGTTTTGCAAAATTCAACGTGGCTTTGTGTTGGCGTAAAAATGTTCTTCCTAATATCATGTTATGGTTGAGAGCGGAAAACACGTAAAACGTGTTTGTTAGTGTTTTCCCTTCTAGTATGAAAGTTATGTCTGTTGTGCCGATTGGTGTTATTTGTTCATTTGATGCCACTGAGAATTTTTTGTTGTTTTTAGTGATTTTTGGTTTTTCGTAGATTTTGTGTAGCAGACGTAAGCTGATGCAGTTCACACTGCTTCCGGAATCCAATAAACTGTATGCGATGAAGTGCCTATCGGGGAACGTTACGCGAACCACACTGTTGCTATTGAAGGATATTTCTATTGTTTTATTGTTGTTTTCGGGTTTCAGTGTGGTCAATAATGGTGGTTCGCGTTTTAGTTTAAATCCTCATCCTCAGAGGCTGTGTATTCAGACTCCTCTGGTTCAAGAGCATTTACGTTGTCTTTTTTGTATTTGTACGGCGTTGTGTCTCTCTTATTGTATTTCTGCCGATTTTGTTGTTTTCTTTCTGCACTTGGTGACCTGCTTTTGCTGTATCTGCTATTTCTGCTGTTGGATCTGCTGTATTTCCTGTTGTTGTATTTTGATTTGGACTCTTGTCTTCCCCGCGAGTCCCATTTATTCTTGATTGCGGTGATGGGCTCGTCTGTGGCTTTGGATTTGGCGTATTCGAATGCTTCCGCGTGTTGCTGGCATTCTATTAGTGATTTCGGGAGTTGCGTTAGCACGTGTGTACGTATATCAGAACGTAAGTTTGATACGTAGTAGTCTATTTGCGTTGTTGTGGAGTGCACGTTGCATTCTTGTATTCTGCGTATCATCTCGGCCGAATATTCCGCAACTGTTTCTGTTAGCCCTTGTTGCCGATTTAATCGTGCAAGTATTGCAGTAGCTGGTTTATACTTCATTGAAAATCTACTGGCTAGGGCCTGCATGATTGCCATGTACGAATTTGTCTGGTCGGGCGTGAGACTTCTGTATGTCATCAATGCGTATCCTGAGAGTATCGTTGGCAGGACCGCTTTTCGTTGGGGGTAGTTAATGTCCCAATTCAGGTATTTTAAGTGGTCCTCCAAATTTTGTTGCCACACGTCAAAATGTTCTTCTGCATTTCCGCTGAACGTGGGCAGCACTGGTTTGGGCCCTTGCAACGGTGCGGTTGGGTCCCATATGTTCATTGGGGGTTGCATCATTTGGTCATGATGTGCTTGATACGGTGGTCTGTGATGATATTGGCTTTGTGCCGTGCTATTATTATACATCTGACCCGAAGGGGTATGTGTATAATAGTGCGTGCTAATTCCCTGCTGGTACAAGGGCGTGGTCTTCGTGCTGTCCCATTGGCTGCATCCAGTGATTTGCCTGTTCATGTTGCTCTTGCTGGCTATGTTGCTGCTGCCTGTACTGGCTTGCTTGATTAGGCTGCATGTGCTGGTGAGTCGATTGCTCATTTGGCAGGCTGTGAGATGTGGCAGGCATGTGAGTATTTTGTTCATTTTTGTGGGAAGCATTGGGCTGCATTTGCCATGGTGGCATTTGCCGCATTGGATCGCGTTTATTTGCGTCGCTTTGTTGCTCGTTACCAGTGTTTGTATTTGATGGGCTGACAATTTCTGCTTTTGCTAATTTTGTGCGTAGCAGGTCGTTTTCTTTGACTAAATCCCGCTGGTATGCAGGTGGTTCCTCTTCCGCATCGGAGGTTACTTCGTATTTTGTTTTTATTGCATGTAATTGTGAGCTGAGGTCGTTCAGCTTTTTGTCCATTTGAGCAGTGAGGTTGTGCAGCTTTTTGTCGTGTTCGTGTGTGTATTTTTCCATGGCGTCCGTCATGATTTGCCTGTTATCAGCCATGAGTCTTTTTATGAAGTCCTGCATGTCTGATTTATCTATATTCATTCTTGACTCCAGACGCGCAATGTCCGACTTGTGGTCTGTGTATTGGTACTCTAGATGTATATTACGTCGGTCTATGGTTTTCATGTGATCATCGAGGCTTGTAATCGCGTTTGTTTGCGTTTGTATTTGTTCTACTCGTTTGTTGAGTTGGCTGTACTCATCGCTTGTGTATTGCTCTACGTGCGCCAGACGTTTCTGTATGCTTTCTACGTCTTGCTGCGAATATAGTTTTGGTGTGTGAGGGAATGGCGTAGATGCGTCTGCTGGTGCAAACGATGTTGACAGGTTGCCAATGTTTTTTATTGTTTTGCCTGCGTTAGCAGATTGTGACGTGATTTTTTGTAACGTCACCATCATTTTTGGTGGGTGATGGATTATGAAAGCTAGCTGGTTGTGATTCGGCCATGTCGTCTGTCAGCGCCGGGTAATTAGTGTCAGTCAGTCGTCTAGATAAGACGCGTGTCAGCTACCGTGTGTGTGCTCACTTTTGAGCAGGTGGAATGAGTCTGCTGGTAAAATGGATTTATATTGTGTATTTATTTAGTCGAATCGACTTCTTTCCTTTGGCGTTTGTATTTTCTTTATTTTTTTTTTTTTTTTTTTTGGTCTATTGTGGATGTTTTCTGTATATTGAGATGTTTAAAATTCGCTTTGCTTGTTGAAAAGTTTGCTGGAGCTGTCACATTTGGCTTCAATCAACGACAGTTCCACCAGTAATAAGGAACAGATTGTCAGAAGCTTGTTGAGTGTTGTTTATTCTTAGTTGTTCAAGGCAAGACTGCCGTCTCCTCGCCTGCACCACGCTTTTATCCTGACTCCAGACTTACTAGGTTTCGCTAGCCGGCACCTGACGGTGCCTGGCTGAGCTGAGTCCGCCATTTGGGACTGTATCTCTTTTATGGCAGCGGGACTGTTTTTTGCACTCCTGCTGCTCACAGGTGACGCAGAGGCCGGACTGGACGTCTAGGACTTAGGGCTGCTACTTCTACTGAGGAAAACCAGTCGCCGCTGGGGACTTGGAGATCTTAAACTTGTTCGCAAGCATCTCCAACATCCCAGAATGCGGCGGTGGCACTGTGGTTGGTGGTCCCATCAGCATGGGCTGCTTAGGGTTGGCGGGTCCACTCTTGCGAGCTAGACCCCCACCTGTGGCTTTTTCTGCTTCTTGGCTGAGGAGTCCTTGGGCACGTGTGACACGGCCTTCCGGTACCCCCTCAGTTTTCTTGGCTGAGCCCCAGAGTACCCCAGCAGATGACTGGTCCCCTTGACGTAATCAAGTTGGCATGCGCCCAACCCCGAAAGGTGTTCCTATCCCTGCTTCTTGGCGTCGATCTTACTGAGGTGATACCCCATGATCACCCGGCTGAGACTAGTGTTGGAGAACCAACAGTTACGGCCAAGCAAACGAGGGATCACTACAAGCACTTTGAACACCATCTTCTGAGTGATCAAAAAGCCCAGATCATTCAGATCAAACAGAAGACTGGCACGTCGCTGCTTTCTTGTCTTGCCGGAGGCACTGTCGTCGATTTCCTTCTGGAAATCGCGCTGGACTTGTCGCACCTCCGGCGCTATGATCCTCGATCAGATATTCCACCGCGTCTGTTACAGATGGAAACCCTGCGACACCCAGGGGGCCCAAAGTCTCCACCGGCGTCTTACTGCAGCATGGGGGCAGAGAAGCACTTCTTGGCCTTCAAATGAAAGTGGCACCAGTGTTCCACTACCTTCTCCAAGTTCTTCCAACCATGCTCCCAGAGAATCTGCAGGGCGAGCACGCTTGCATCCTTGCTGCGTAAAGCCTGTGGTTGGAGCAAGGCGCCTAGCGGTTGATCCAGAGCCTCACAGGGCTCGCATCCTTGTACAGGGCATCTCATTCCCGACTCCATCCAGGCGGTGAATATGGCTTGAACACCCTCCTTTGTCACCTGGTCACTAGGCAACTGCGAGGCCGGGACTTGGACAAATTCGGGTAACCATTGTGACCACTTTTCATGACCACAGCTGCCACGCCTTCCCAATGATCTTCCAGGACGCGATCAGGTGTCCAGGAGTCCCGTGACCCCTGACCCATCCACTCCTGTCGATCCAACAGCGGCCCGTAACCGACTCTGCTCAGGATTTCGTACGAATGCTGAGGGAAGCCAGTCACTGAGTCGGCGCAGTACTTGACTTCATCAGGTGGACTGTCGCCGAAGAACTTGCCGGGGTATAGCAAAGTCTGTGTATATGGCGGCAAAGAACCGTTGCACTTCCGCGGATCGCCAGACCACTTTCGGCACGCCCGTCGCGCTTCTGGTGATTGCTGCTTGCGTCTGAGTCTTCCGACTCGCTGCTGGGAGAACTGTCGCCCCCGACTGATCCTGCACAGGATTCGACCGTTGACAAAGCCTCCTCGTCGACATCTTTGGGACCAGGTATCTGGAAACTGACTTGTTCGGACAAGCCCCTGACAAACTCGCCCCTGCCGCACCTACGGAACTCTCGTTTTCCACGCCTAGCCCCACCACTGCAACCTCCATCTGCTTGTGGGACGTCTGCTCCGCCACCTGCAATTGCGAAAGCGCATCCTCCGTCTCAGAAACCGGGGAGGACTGCTGCCTGTGACCCTGATCCCCTACTTCTTTGGAAGAGACGTCCGCTGGCATCGCCGCCACGCCCGCCTCGCCGCTACTGGGGACTGTATCAGCCATGGTGGCTTCTACAGGCCCATATCCATGCTGAAAAGGAAGAATCCAGTCAGCTGCTATGTTTATCCACTAATCTGCAAAAGAACACTGCTACAGGTAGTAATCAATCGCCAAAAATCAAACTGAAATAAAACACACACTAGCAAAGTATGTCTACTCAGTTTCAACTCCTAAACTAGTGTGATCAAAAAGTAGTACTCTGGTCACAAGACCGCCAAAAAGCAGCTCCGCCCATCAATGTACTCGCCTATCACCAGCCATTATCCTGCCACTCGACCTTTGCCCTCTACAGTATACCTCCTGCACGTGGCGCTTTGTTTACATATACCAGCGCGACTGCCCGCCTAACTGCAACATGACCCAGGCGGACGATCCTTCATTGTTTACTTAGCTGCCGCCAAGTTGACTAACTTCGACCTTTCGCTTTGCGCCATGAGCTCCTTGTGTTTTGCTTAAGCCGCGACCGCCCCAGCCTGTTAAGGCACAATGCGGCCCCGCCACTCTACTGGTATTTGACCTTTCACCTCTTGGTCAGTCTAAAATTCTCCTCTTTAGTGGTGTGTCCGCCTACTAACGCAAAAGCCTTCTTCGATGATGCCCTTAGGTGCAGGGCAACGCCACTACCCTCTGCCAATCCAAAAATGACCCAAATGCACACACTTCATTGACCTATGCAACGGATTTCGCCATCCACGGCCCCGTCATCCTCTTCATTGGTGTTTTACGACCCAAGCCATGATTCCCCGATGCAATTCACTGAATCAAAAAGGCTTGATTCTCGTTACACTGACACCATAGCCCGGCTTCTCGCACCCATCTCCAACTCATCTGAACCTACTATCCACATTCGAATATACATGGTGACAGAATGAGCGACCACGCCCACCGGTCATCGTTTTGCCACTGGATCCTCGCTTTCAGTCTCGTTTCAATTGGATTTCATTACTGCCGATGTTACTACATAACTGCTAACTGATGTACTGTGAGCAACTTCTCATCCTTGTTTCCTGGCTGTCCTCCATTACCGTTTACCGCCTTCCTGTGGCTACGTCCCTGTCGCCCCTAAGGCGAACAGGTCGCGTTACTCCAACAGCCACTACTGTCCTCATCGCTTTCAATCTCGTTTCAATTGGTGGAAGACAATTGGATCAATTTGATTTTTGTTACTGCCGGATGTTACTGCATAACTGCTAGCTGGTGCACTGTGAGCAACTGCTTATCCTCGTTTTGTGCACTGGCTGTCCTCTTTAACCATACCACCGCTTTCCTGTGACCTTGTCGCGCACCCGTCGCTCACAATAATGGACAGGTCACGTCGCTCAAAATAGCCACTGTCCCACTCTCAATTACTGATGACAATCACCGCTTGCCTTCTGCAGTTTAGCGCGACTCCACTCCATTCTCCCCCAAGTTTCACTACAAAACCCACGGCAAAGGAAGAAAATGGACAGGGTACTGCTTATTCGTTCCATCTATCTGTGAAACTTCCATCAAGTATATGGGAGTAGCGACCATAAAACTGACCACTTGCCCCCTCATTCACTGTCTAAGCAATTGCACTCCAATACTCTGTGAATCTTGCCTTTCTGCGTGCAAGCAAATTCACATCGGGGAAGTATCTGCTACAGTTAGAATTGTCCCTCACCCCGACTTAAAAAGCCGATTTGAGTCGATTCACATTTACCCATTGCTCCGTCATCGATCTGCGGCCTCTGACTTTCTTGGTGACAGGCTCGTGGAAAATACAGATCTTGACCACATGATCATTGCCCACAGCAGTAACCTGATGCGGCCCAGTCCATGGTCCTATCTGCAACTTATCCCGCCCCGAGCGGTGGTGAAAACATCAGCACCTGGTCGCCAACCTTATAGTTGCGCACATTCCTCGACTTATTCTTCTCCGACCGCTGAACTTTTACCGCCCTACCTGTCACCTCTCGGACTGTCTCAGCCATCTGCATAGCCAGATTACGTTGATGGAAAAAGTAGGCTGGTTAACACTGAGGCACTGCCCTGTCGTCACACCCATACATAAAGTCAATTGGGAGACGGCGGTCCGCACATTGACTATAAAATAGTCGTTGCGGCGTGAACCTCCCATGCTCGTGTGTGGGGTCACATTGTAAGCCATAAAGACATACGGCAACAACTCGTCCCAATTCTCTCTGTCATGAACACTCAGTGCTTTCAATATGGCTTTTATCATCTTATTACTGCGCTCCACCATCTCGTTGCTCCAAGGAGCATAAGCGGTGGTTCTTGTTTTGTAGATCTTAAACATCTTGCACAGTTTCTTCATGAGCTGATTATCAAACTCTGTCCCCTGGTCGCTGTGCAGTCGCCCCATCACCCCCCATGGCGCGATGTACTCCAAAGAGGACATCCACAACAGCCTCCGCTGTCTTTTGTGTTAACGTGCGTACAGCACCATTCTCTTCGAGAAATAGTCCTGTATCACACAGATATACTTATAACCGGCTGTAGTTTCTGGTAGTGGCCCCTGGAGGTCTAAACTCACACGCTCGTGGGGGAACCCCACGTATTCGTGCTTCATCATTGCTGCCTCCCCCAGCTCCTGTCTTATTCTGCTGGCAAGTCAAACATGCCCAACACATCAATCTCACATCCTCCGTCATCCCTGGCCACACGAAACGAAGCCACAAGATTTCATAGATGGGTTCATAGCCTCACGGCTCACACTGTTCACATGAACACAGCGCCATATGCTCGCCCACGCCGACCGGACTAGATGGACTTTGTACGTTCCACCACCAGGCTCTTCAAATGGATAACTTTTCCATGGACCAGACCCCATTTTCTGCTCTATACAGACTGCTCCACCAGCGACGGTACGCCTGTACCTCGGGACACTCTTTTCACCTCCTCTCGTCCATTACCTCGCCCCACTGTGTCACAAAAATTACATTTTATGGATTATTACAGCTATGTAAAGAAATGTAGACCCATGCGTCTTGTGACATGTTCCTATTGTATTGCCTGTGGACTATGGCAATCATAATTATATATTTTTTATTTCTTTTCCTGCTCCATCATCTTTTCTTGGAAAATAGGGAGTGGGGAAAGTTCGCTTAGATTTGGGTGGAGAGAGCTGTATTTTGATATTTGGGAAACAATTTGAATTACCAACTAATTAACTCAAAACTTAATTGATTTATTGTTGGATAACAAATTTATAGTGTGAAATATTGATTGGATGACCTGTTGGATACTATTCTTGAGACAGTATATGGACGGACTCTTTTGTTTAACCTCACGGCTTGAGCAACTAGTTGGATATTCTCGAGACAACAAACTGGACTCGTCGTTGTTAGCTTGGCAACGTAGAGGACTGGCTATAATCTTGCAAAACATCTAGATCTATCCAGGGACTAAAGAGGAGCCAAGTGTATTCGTTTTTTTCATATCTTTTTTTGTTTTCTGGTTGTACGAACAATTTATAATTAAGCCTATTCTTTAGATATTTTTCCCTTAAATTGTGTTGCGTTATCTTTTCACAATAGTGCCTCATACAATCCATTGCCCAACACCCTCATAAAGTGCTTAACTGCCCAGGCAATCTAGTATTTTGTGACACTGTTCTTTCAAAACTGCGACACGCCGCAGACACTGGTCGCTGCTGGGCCTCGTACAAACTGAATCTTCGAACCCTGCGAGCACCTTTACACAACGCCTTTCAGCCTGGGCGGTGGTCTGCTGCTCCTGCGGCTCACCCACCCCTCAGACTCCTCATCACCATCACTTTCATCGGAAGACGCCCCCCACCACAAGCGATTTCGAGGCCGTCTGCGTCCCGAGTCGCTTTTCAGCAATTCGCTTGGAGCGACGAACTGCCACTTTCTCGGCCGTTGAACATGGTGTCGCCATCTTCTCTCACTTCACGAGCAGTTGAGTGCTTCAGTGGGGTAACTCGAAATATTCGCAGCTATTTAATTTCGCAGTTTATAAGATTATTTCAGTCAATGAAATAGAGCTTTTATTAATACTCGAAGTAAATACGACCACTATGGTAGCCGAGAATATATTGGAATCACACGGTAGATTAAAAAAACACCATATTATTATGATAGTCATAGTATTTCCAACAATTTTGAAACCAATGACCAAAGTAGGTGGTTTGATGTATGTGACGGGGGTAACCATGACTCTCTTGAGGCAGCAACCACATGCACGGTATGTCAAAGTGAAGAATTTCAATCAAGCGCGGGTAAACGTCGGGGTAGCCATGACTCTCTTGAGGTATAATGTCTAAGGAAGGCATCGAAGGTTCGTGCATGCGTGCGTGCGTGGCATTACAATACCAAAATGTAGGGGGGAATGAAGTCGGTGTGCGTCCAACAGGCGGTTTGATGTACACCACACCAATGTCCAAAGTAGGTGTCTAAGGGGGATTGCGTGCATGCGTGCGTGCGTACCATTACACACCAAAATGTAGGGGAATGAAGTCAGTGTGCATCCAACAGACGGTTTGATGTACACCGCACCAATGTCCAAAGTAGGTGTCTAAGGGGGGGCGTGTGCACGTGCCTGCGTGCCTGCGTGGCATTACACACCAAAATGTAGGGGAATGAAGTCAGTGTGCATCCAACAGACGGTTTGATGTACACCGCACCAATGTCCAAAGTAGGTGTCTAAGGGGGAGTCCGTGTGCACGTGCCTGCGTGCGTGCGTGCCATTACACACCAAAATGTAGGGGAATGAATTCGGTGTCCTACCAACAGGTGGTTTGATGTACACCGCACCAATGTCCAAAGTAGGTGTCTAAGGGGGGAGTGCGTGTGCACCTGCATGCGTGCGTGGCATTACATCAAAATGTAGGGGAATGAAGTCAGTTTGCGTCCAACAGGTGGTTTGATGTCGCAGTCCAGGTAAATGGCGGCAGTAACCATGACTCTCTTGAGGCAGCAACCACATGCACGGTATGTCAAAGTGAAGAATTTCAATCATGCGCGGATAAACAGCAGGGGTAGTCATGACTCTCTTGAGGCAGCAAGTGCACACAGTATGTCAAACTGAAGAAATTCAATCAGGCGCTGGGAAAACAGGGGTAGCCGCGGGAGTAACTGCGACTCTGTTAAAATCCACCCCATTCTGCCAGGTGAAGTGTTTGCTAAATTCACCCCCTGAAACGATCGCAATTCACACTTTGTCGTGCATCTCAACACCCTGGGGAGAACGCAGCACATAGCTACAGTAGTGATGATGTTATGATAGCCATAGTATTTGCAACAATTTTGAAACCACTGTCCAAAGTAGGTGCCTAAGGGGATGCACGTGCGTGTGTGACGACAACCGTATTATACGTTAAAACTACAATTCTTAATTTATTTTGGAAAAAAAGTTGCCGCCATCGTCTCATGTTGGATGTGACGTCGCGCAGCTGTGATGTGACCAGGGCAGAGACTGATAGCATGCTCACCTCACAACCAGCGCCACTCCCCCACCACAAGCGGTGCAAGCCCCGTCGACTAGGGGCTCCGCCTCTCCCCTGGGGCAGGCAGAGATGCTATTACATGAAACGAGCATGTGGTAAGAGATTCTAAAACCGAAAGGTTTTAAGTAATAAGTTTTAAGTACTGTGTGGAGGATTGACAGTGGTAGACGAAATCTCAGAGTATTATCCAAGTAATCCCTTGTCCGGTTTGCATATTTGTTTTAGATGGGGGCTCTTCATCTTTTACTAGCGTTTCATCATCTGTGCTGCTCAATCGATTTCCCCTCTTTTCTCCCCGTCGCAGCAATTGTCTTTTCCTCCCTCTTGTCTCACGGGCAATGTTAGCCTTGATCCAACTCTTCGGAATACCAATGTCATAAAGCTTCTTTATGAACTCTCGCGCTCCTCTGGGTACATCTGAGTGGCGGGTAATGATGAGATTTTTCATGATGAATTTGAATAGTTCTATTATGTTTGAATCAATAATGACTTTTCCATCAAGTACCAGTTCTAACTGCTTGTTCCATGTTATCTCAGTTTCATGATCACGCATTTTTTCAATAATGCTACGAGCGAAAGGCTGGTTCTTTTCATCTATTAACTTCACAATGAAATCAATGTCTTCATACTCTTGAGCTGTCTTGCTATTGGAGACGCTATCATTTTTAGAAGGTTTTTTATTAACCTGCGACTATAACTTTATTTTGATATCTGAGGGAAGGTCTTTTCTAAAAAACTCTGCGAATGATCATCTTCTGTGGAAAAGTTGCATTTCTTAAGCATTTGATAAGGAATTATGATACGGGCCGGCAGGCAGGGCCTAATGTAGAGTTCACTTCCACAAAGTCCCGGAAAAATTTTCAGAAAAGATCGTTATTATTTCATGATGCCACGCCCACTTCCACCAACATAACTATAAGAGAATGTGGCTAACGGACTAGTCCCTTTTCACCAGTTAAGTTCCGTGAACCTCGTTTTCGAATGTAAATATTACCTTATATGGTCATAGGTTTTGAGAGGTTTGGAAGCACTTTCCAGCCATATCAAAGCACATATTACACCAACAATAACATCCAGACATACCTACATAAAATATCTTTATTATACAATTGAATTGGAATAGATATGTTCTATATTTTGGCGACAGAATGCAGGGAGAACCTTCAATCGACGCATGGTGTTTAACAGTTTTGTTACGCGATTTTAAGCCCCGCCGACGGTGTTTAACGCCATATATGCCCATATCGTGGATGTTTGTGATAAAATGAAGTGACTAACAATGGGTATTGAATGAAAAAAGTACTTATGACTAAATCTTTATCCCGTAGATATAGTTTTAATGAAGTAATGCTTCATTATGATAGACTGCCTCAGGTTTCATGGGAGGCCAACTCCGATAACAGGATTTGTATTGAATAATGCTGTCAAAAAAGAGAGTTGTATGGAAAAAGTATTTCATGGTAATTTGTTTATTAATATTAACCATAGATTTTATAAATTAACGCATTAAAATATTCATAATATCTCGAACGTGTTTTTACCTTTGAGTGCAGTGATACATGACCCCGGTACATGACAGACTAGAATCTAACCATTTTCGTGTTGTCCCGTTTGACAAACTCAGAGTGTTTTGAACTAAATATGTTATTTGAAAAAAGAAGAACATTGACTATGGCATCAGTATTCAAAGTAATTTTCACTTACTTTCTGCACTTTTCAAGATAACACTTAATGCTGTCAAGATTTCT
>JAGTTF010000678.1:62851-74389 GCA_019095985.1 Streblospio benedicti | reverse complement strand
CTCAATTCCGCTCGAGGGGGCAGTTTTAATATTGCCTCTGAAGAGAGAGGCGTTGGTTTTGTCGGCCTCTACGACTCTAAAAAGGTGCTACACGTAATATCACGGCTCGACCATTCGTTAAAGACATCGTTAGATCCTCGTTAAACTCTCTACGAGATTACCGTACATTTCTAACGGCTCGGCGGGGAGTTGGGATACGGAACCATAGCAGCGTCTAAAAACGCTAGGGCGGTCAACGTTTTTATTAAACGCTATTTAAACGGCTCCCGGGCCTTAGCTAACACGCTCAGGAGAGCCTCTCTATCAGGGTCTCGCATCGGTGCGGCGCGAGCGACGGTCATGGTTAATGTGACGGCGGTCTCTGGCTACTACGGGCGAGACGAGCTGAGCAGTCTAATCCCGGCGCCCTAGCTTTATTCTCTCATTCGTAGGGATTATCGCGGCCAGGCGGCTATTAAATGCCGTTTTTGTTTTTAACCCCCGCCCGGCGCTAGGTCGGCTAACCCGTCCCCGTCGGTCGCGACTAACCCCCGCCGTCAACGGTCGACGCTTCTAATCCCGGTACCCCGTCAACGGTCGACGCTTCTAATCCCGGTACCCCGTCGGCGGTCGACGCTTCTAATCCCGGTACCCCGTCGGCGGTCGACGCTTCTAACCCCGGTACCCCGTCAACGGTCGACGCTTCTAATCCCGGTACCCCGCCAACGGTCGACGCTTCTAATCCCGGTACCCCGTCGGCGGTCGACGCTTCTAATCCCGAACGCCGTCGACCCCCTCATTCGCGTACTAATGGCCCGCGCGTATTTAATGAGATCGAATATTTAATGAGCGTTTCTCGGAGTGTAGGATTATCGCGGTACCGTATTATGAAATAGCGATCCGCCGACCCCGCGCTTAGTGTAGGATTATCGCGGTACCGTATTGAGCCACCGCGTTCTTATCGAGTGTCGCGGTAGTTGTACTTTGATTTTATGAACTAGCGATTATACGCCTCAGCTATCCCGCGCTAGCACGCCGACCCAAAGCCGCCGCCGCCGCCACCTGCTCAGCCGGCGTGATTAATGGCTTCTCACGTATAGCCCCTTCATGGCGCGGGAGGAATTTTAATTGCTTCTCACGTATAGCCCCTAATTGCTTCTCACGTAGGTCCCAACCCATACTACTCATCCGACTTTAAATATTTAGCATTCCCGTGACAATGCAAGCTCTAAAGTCAGAGTTTTTTTCAGATGCACTGCATACATCTATTACTGATTGCAGATGGCTACAGTTGACTAATATTTGGGGTGGCGCTAGATTGTCTATTATTTGTTGGAAATTTGGCACGTCAATGAGAAATGTCAGGTCATGGAAACCTGCTACTTTGCTAACGGCCTTGTGTTCTTCTGTAAACATAATGCCTACAGAAGCTTTGTAGATACATGGCTTCTCTGCCTGCTCGGCGTAACTTCCTGATGGTGAGTACCATCCACCAGGTGATTAGTGCCATCGTCAAGGCGTGATTGCTGTAAAGTGAAGCCAGGTGATCGCTACCATGTATTTAAATGCTTTCGGTAGACTTTTGAGAGGGCAACTTGCTATCGCCGCCAGGTTTAGCGGGGGGTGGCCTCCGTGAGCAGCTTTCTATTGGTCGGTGTTTGTATCAAGCTCCACGTTAGGTGGCCGTTTTTAAGACACCGGCGGGCTATCCGGTTTTCGCAGTGCCGTAATCCCGATGCTGGCGCGAAAGTGCCTCCATTTCGGCTGGCTCTATTTTAATTTCACCGGCAGTAATTGGTTTTGGCTCTCGTAGTCCTCAGTCCTGTAATTACGCCGAGTTTCCCCAAAACGTGTTTTTAGCTTAATTCCGCCTTCCACTGCCCTACATAAAACAGCTGGCTGATGTCCAGGATCCGCAAGGGAGCCCGACACTGCTGGGTGTTTCTGTACACCACCACGTCCTCTGTCTGCGGCATTTAAAATTAGGCTAGTCACCTGACTGTTTTTACCTACATTTTGTATAATGCATATGGTAATCATTCATATAGTTAACAAAAGGTTTGGATATATGGGTATGTTATTGTTATGGATGTTCATAAAATTGGGTAAAATAGTATTACCCACGTAGATTCCCAAACATAATCAGCTTCATTAACGTAGACTGCATCTACGGGATTTCTTTTTGCGCGTAGGTAAGGCCACGTTCACAAAATTGCACGACAAGTGCGATTTATTAGCCACTGTGATCAAGTTGTAACAGATGGTATGTGGGGTTATTACTATTATTGTTATGATTTTTTTTTTATTATTATTATTCTATTGAAGCTGAGTTTGAATTTTGTTTCTCTCTCTCTCTCTTTTTTTTATTTATTTCTTTTATTGTTTTATTATTTTTTTTTGTTTGTTTTTTTTTGTTTTTTTTGTGTTTTCTTTTTCTGTTTCTTTGTGTATATTTATTATTTGTTTATTATTGGGCTTTTTGTTTGTCATCCGATGTCGGGTCTGCTTGAGTACTTATTTCGAGGTTAAAACCTTTAGGTTTGACCACTTGTGATAGGTGTATGCAGTTTTTGAGCGGTTTATTTGTCTTGGGGTCTTTGACGAATATACGGTTGCCCACTACATTTGTCACTATTAGGGGCCCGATGTTGACTCGTTGCTGTTTCCTGCATACGGTGGTGTTTTCTGGGGCTTTTCGCCTCCAGAAAACCGCATCATTTATGCGGATTTTGTGAGGTTGGCGCTCTCCCTTTGGATGGTTTTTGTTATATGTTTCGATTGTTTTCAGCACTGTTGATTGGGCTGCGTGAATGTCCTGGATTGCGTGTGGCGCTGGGTCACTGTCCGATAGCGGTGGTAGCGACAACAGCGTGGGTAAGTCTTTGCCGAAGACTACCGTGTGAGGTGACGTACGTAGTTCTTCGCACGCTGTGTTGTTAATGGAGAATATTGCCGGGGCCAAGTACTCGTCCCATAATTTGGGGTTTTGTTGGCACAAACATCGCAAAATGTCCGACACTGTGCGATTTTGGCGTTCAATGCGTGAATTGCCAGTGCTGTGGTAAGGTGACGAGTAGATCAAATCCATTTTCATCAGCTTCCCCACTTCTTTCCACACGTCAGACGTGAATGACGATGCATTGTCGGTGACTAGGATTCTGGGTGTCCCGTGTTTGCAAATGACGTTTTTGTAGAATTGTTTTGCAAAGGTACTGGCTGACGTATCTTTTGCCGGCCAGCCGATTATATAACGGGAACAATGATCTGTCAACAATGCTATGTACTTATTTCCCCGCTTTGTTGATTCGAAAGGTCCGATGAAGTCGGCCGCTAGTTTTTCCAGGACAGCTGGTGGCGATAGCACTTCTCTCGGTGGCACCTTTTGTAGAGGTATTGAGTTCTTATATTGTTGGCAAATTGTGCAGTTAGCAATGAAGTTGCGTGTGGATTCATGCATTCCCTTCCAGATAAAGCTTCTTTTTAAAAGATCTACGGTTCGTGTGACACCTAGGTGTGTGCCGATATGCGACGCGTGAGTGATTTGTAGCACCTTTTTTATCAGGGTCGATGGTATGACCACGCGCAGTGTTGCTGTTTTGGCGTCTTTTGATGGATTTGTTGCCACGTGATACAGGACAGGTGGTTCGTGCATGATGGTGTGAGTATACTCCCGTAGAATCACTGCATGCGCCCTTTGTTTTGTTGGTGGCATAACGTCATTTTGCAAGTATTTGATGAGGTCGTCGTATAGCTGGTCTTGCCGTTGTGCTATAGCTATTTCTTGCAATGACAATCCTTGTATGCGTGGTCCATCCATGTGGTTTGTGGAATTCTTGTGGTCCACTTTTATGTTGTATGTCTTGGGCCACGGGCTCAGCGAAGCGGACTTGTTTTGTTGCATTGGTTTTCGCTTGTTTAGCTTGTGCTCGCGTTATTGCGTCGAGCACGTTGTGTCGGTCATCTGGACAGTGCAGTATGTCGTGTATTGTCAATGGATATTCGTCTAGTTTGTCATCTGCTTTGGTACGCTCGTGGTCGTACGCGCGCCTAGACAGCACGTCGGCTATTACGTTGTTTTTGCCTTTCACGTGGCGTATTTCGAAATCGTAATTTGACAGTAACAGCAGCCATCTTGCTATTTTTGATGACATCTTTTTGGTTTTGTTTTCTATGAGGCATTTGACTACATTGTTGTCCACATGTGCCACGAAGCGTGTATGTGATATGTAGTAATCCCAGGACTTTATGGCGTGCACTAGGGCCAATAGTTCGTTTTCTGCTATTGTTTTCTTAGCTTCCTGGGCGGTAAGATTGCGGCCTGTGTATGCTATGGGCCGAAAATTACCTTGCTCGTCATATTGGCCAATGCATGCTGATATAGCGATGTCTGATGCATCGCTGAAGATGTGGAATTCTTTGCTATGATCCGGGTACGAGAGTAGCGGTCTAGATGACAGTATTTCCTTTAGCATGGTGAATCCTTGTTCGCACTGGTCCGTCCATATAAACGGTGCGTCTTTTTTCGTGAGGTCCAGTAGTGGTTTCATCCACTGACCTTTGTTGTCAATGTATGGGCTGAAGAAGGAGCAGAGCCCAATGAATGATCGAAGTGGACGGAGTGATTCTGGCCTTGGATAAGTTTTTATTGCCTCTGCGTGTAGTTCGGACGGCCTTGTTCCCTTGCTTGATATTGTATGTCCCAAGAATGTTACCGATTCTGTTGCAAATGTGCATTTTGATGCTGATAGTTTCAGGTTGTGCTTTTGAAACGATTGGAGTACTTTGTCGACGTCGGTCACATGCGTTTCGAGGTCTGGGGACATTATGATTATGTCGTCCATATATATGGCTGCTCTTTTTCCTACGTGGTCTTTTAATACTTGGGAGAGCACTTCCATAAATTTGCCGGGAGATGATGCCAAGCCTTGTGGTGATCTTGCAAATGAATAGTTGGTGTTGTCGAACCGGAAACCGCATAGTTTTTTCGATTTTTCGGTGAGGGGTATCTGAAAATACCCGTGTTTGAGATCACACACAGAGTACACTTTTGCTTTTTTCTCTGCAATGTTGTCAATTACGGATTGAATTGATGGGATGGCTTGTTGGGGAAAATCGATTTGACTATTGAGAAATCTCAAATCCAGACACGGTCGAACCTTTGTGTCTTTCACGTCCTCTTGGAGATGTTTGTGTGACTTCTTGCACCCTTTTTTCACTGCAACCAGTGGTGACGAATATATGATGTCTGGGTTTTTCTCTATGATGCCTGCATCTAGCATGATATCTAATTGTTCTTGTAGTTTTTCTTTGATCACTGGGTGGTATCTGTATTGTACTGCTTTGCTCGGTTTGGCATTAGGCTTTAATTGAATGTCGTGTGGTGACAGGTCGCATAGCCCGAGTTTGTTGTCGTGTTCCACAAACGCTTTTCTGTTCTTATGTAACATTTTCAGGAACTGTTTTTGGTATGTTGGGGTACCCAACATGTTCGTTGTGTTCCACTTCAATTTTTGTGCGATCTCTTCGTGAGCTGTGATGTCATTTGTTGTAGCAGCCCTTGGTGGTGATTCGTTTGTAATGTTCTGATGATCTACTAGTGTAAGCGCACTGTCCTGAAGATTATTGAGTGTAGTCGCGCCGGGCGCGTTGTGATCCGGTTGACACCCTATTGGATTGAATGCTGCGATTATTTCGCCTTCCCGTATGTATTGGCGTGTGTCCGTATTGTTCGTATATGCCACTGCAACCTTGTCGTTGGATATGGTGGTTATTACGTCTATGGCCATGGTGGTTTGTTCTTGTATTGTTGTGGTCACGCCTTGCAGTCCCGTAGGTAGATAGTCTGGCTTGGCGCAGACAATGCCATTTAGCAAAGTGGTGGTATGGGGTGGCACGCACGTCTGTGACTTAGCGCGTACTTTTGCCGGTTTTAGTGTCATGGAGTGTTTTGCAAAATTCAACGTGGCTTTGTGTTGGCGTAAAAATGTTCTTCCTAATATCATGTTATGGTTGAGAGCGGAAAACACATAAAACGTGTTTGTTAGTGTTTTCCCTTCTAGTATGAAAGTTATGTCTGTTGTGCCGATTGGTGTTATTTGTTCATTTGATGCCACTGAGAATTTTTTGTTATTTTTAGTGATTTTTGGTTTTTCGTAGATTTTGTGTAGCAGACGTAAGCTGATGCAGTTCACACTGCTTCCGGAATCCAATAAACTGTATGCGGTGAAGTGCTTGTCGGGGAACGTTACGCGAACCACACTGTTGCTATTGAAGGATATTTCTATTGTTTTATTGTTGTTTTCGGGTTTCAGTGTGGTCAATAATGGTGGCTCGCGTTTTAGTTTAAATCCTCATCCTCAGAGGTTGTGTGTATTCAGACTCCTCTGGTTCAAGAGCATTTACGTTGTCTTTTTTTGTATTTATACGGCGTTGTGTCTCTCTTATTGTATTTCTGCCGATTTTGTTGTTTTTTCTGCACTTGGTGACCTGCTTTTGCTGTATCTGCTATTTCTGCTGTTGGATCTGCTGTATTTCCTGTTGTTGTACTTTGATTTGGACTCTTGTCTCCCCCGCGAGTCCCATTTATTCTTGATTGCGGTGATGGGCTCGTCTGTGGCTTTGGATTTGGCGTATTCGAATGCTTCTGCGTGTTGCTGGCATTCTATTAGTGATTTCGGGAGTTGTGTTAGCACGTGTGTACGTATATCAGAACGTAAGTTTGATACGTAGTAGTCTATTTGCGTTGTTGTGGAATGCACGTTGCATTCTTGTATTCTGCGTATCATCTCGGCTGAATATTCCGCAACTGTTTCTGTTAGCCCTTGTTGCCGATTTAATCGTGCAAGTATTGCAGTAGCTGGTTTATACTTCATTGAAAATCTACTGGCTAGGGCCTGCATGATTGCCATGTACGAATTTGTCTGGTCGGGCGTGAGACTTCTGTATGTCATCAATGCGTATCCTGAGAGTATCGTTGGCAGGACCGCTTTTCGTTGGGGATAGTTAATGTCCCAATTCAGGTATTTGAAGTGATCCTCCAAATTTTGTTGCCACACGTCAAAATGTGTTCTTCTGCGTTTCCGCTGAATGTGGGCAGCACTGGTTTGGGCCCTTGCAACGGTGCGGTTGGGTCCCATGTGTTCATTGGGGGTTGCATCATTTGGTCATGATGTGCTTGATACGGTGGTCTGTGATTGGCTTTGTGCCGTGCTATTATTATACATCTGACCCGAAGGGGTATGTGTATAATAATGCGTGCTAATTCCCTGCTGGTAGGGAGCGCGGTCTTCGTGCTGTCCCATTGGCTGCATCCAGTGATTTGCCTGTTCATGTTGCTCTTGCTGGCTATGTTGCTGCTGCCTGTACTGGCTTGCTTGATTAGGCTGCATGTGCTGGTGAGTCGATTGCTCATTTGGCAGGCTGTGAGATGTGGCAGGCATGTGAGTATTTTGTTCATTTTTGTGGGAAGCATTGGGCTGCATTTGCCATGGTGGCATTTGCCGCATTGGATCGCGTTTATTTGCGTCGCTTTGTTGCTCGTTACCAGTGTTTGTATTTGATGGGCTGACAATTTCTGCTTTTGCTAATTTTGTGCGTAGCAGGTCGTTTTCTTTGACTAAATCCCGCTGGTATGCAGGTGGTTCCTCTTCCGTATCAGAGGTTACTTCGTATTTTGTTTTCATTGCATGTAATTGTGAGCTGAGATCATTCAGCTTCTTGTCCATTTGAGCAGTGATGTTGTGCAGCTTTTTGTCGTTCTCGTGTGTGTATTTGTCCATGGCGTCCGTCAAGATTTGCCTGTTATCAGCCATGAGCCTTTGTATGAAATCCTGCATGTCTGTTTTATCTATATTCATTCTTGACTCCAGACGTGCCATGTCCGACTTGTGGTCTGTATATTGGTATTCTAGATGTTGAGTACGTCGGTCTATGGTCTTCATGTGATCATCGAGGCTTGTGATCGCGTTTGTTTGCGTTTGTATTTGTTCTACACGTTTGTTGAGTTGAATATACTCATCGCTTGTGTATTGCTCTACGTGCGCCAGACGTTTCTGTATGGTTTCTATATCTTGCTGTGAATATAGTTTTGATGTGTGATGGAATGGCGTAGATGCGTCTGCTGGTGCAAACGATGTTGACAGGTTGCCAATGTTTTTTATTGTTTTGACTGCGTCAGCAGATTGTGACGTGATTTTTGTAACGTCACCATCATTTTTGGTGGGAGATGGATTATGGAAGCTAGCAGGTTGTGATTCGGCCATGATGGTGTCAGCGCTGGGTAATTAGTGTCAGTCAGTCGTCTAGATAAGACGCGCGTCAGCTACCGTGTGTGTGCTCACTTTTGAGCAGGTGGAATGAGTCTGCGGATTTATATTGTGTATTTATTTAGCCGAATCGATTTCTTTTCTTTGGCGTTTGTATTTTCTTTTCCTTTGTTTTTGGTCTATTGTGGATGTTTTCTGTGTATTGAAAATTCGCTTTGCTTGTTGGGAAGTTTGCTGGAGCTGTCACAATTGGCTTCAATCAACGACAGTTCCACCAGTAATAAGGAACAGATTGTCAGAAGCTTGTTGAGTGTTGTTTATTCTTGGTTGTTCGAGCCAGACTGCCGTTTCCTCGCCTGCACCACGCTTTTATCCTGACTCCAGACTTACTAGGCTTCGCTAGCCGGTCACCTGACGGTGCCTGGCTGAGCTGACACTTTGGTCAACTTCTATGTGTGCTGGGGCACCCCCGATGTTACCTAGGCCTTCGAAATTTCCTTTGTAAGCAACTTTCAGTTCATCCACAGTGATTGTGCCAGGTTGTTGATCAGACACTGCCGTTTTCTTTTCACTTGAAATTGCATGGACATGTTTCTTGAGAGTGCCTTGGGGGTTTAACGTCAGATGTGTGTGATGAAAACACTTTTTTGGTCAAACACGATGAGTCCTAGCTTTTTGCTGTCTTTCCCACTTAGGGAGTGCAGGTTTTCTTGGTATGTCTGCTGAGTCAATTACTTCAAATTCGAGAGGGGTGAAAACTGTCTGCGCCCTTCACATGCCAATATTTGCTTTCCCAGCAGCCGTATATGGCTGCCTGAGTATGGCTTTATTCTAGCATTTGACATTTGCAGTTCTGTTTTCATTGCTAGTTGACAATATAGATGAGATAGCAAGGTGTTGCACGTTGCAGCAGAATCAACTTGAACCAGCATCTTCACAGTTTTTTATGGTGTTAGACTTACTGGCAGCCATGTAAAAGCTTATCTTTCTCTCTTTTTCTGCATCATCTTCTATAGTATATCCTGAGAAAGAGTGCACAATGTTGTCGCCCTCTGGTTGATTCACATGATCTTCTAGTTGATTAGCAGTTTCGTGTGTTTGCTTGAGTAGGTTCTTTGTGACTGCCTTTGGCCTTGTTGCTGGCGTTTTTCAAAGAAGTCCTTTTTGAACTTGTCTTTTGTTGCGTGGCACACTTTGGCATTGTGATTCTTCAGTCATGAAACAGTTTGTGCAGTATGATCCTGGTTTTTTTGCTGGGCACTCTCTTCTGGAGTGTCGTGGGACCCCCACACCAGCCACAGCTTCTATATCTCTCACTTTGCTTTGGTTTGACATCAGTGGTCCCACGGGCTGTGTAGTTGACCTGCTCTTCTGTTTTTGTGCCTTCGATGGTGGTGTTTGTAGTGTTAGCGGCTTCCCATGCTTTAGCCTTGATAATTGTTCTTCAAATGTCCAAGGTGTTATTCCATCTTCTTTGAAATGTTGGAGCAGTTGTTCTCTCAGTGTGTTGTTGTTGCAACCCTGTGCAGAATCTATCGCGCATCAGCTCTTGTTCTGCATCTTTCATTTGTTTGTGGCGGGTATTAGTCATTATTTTTCTTATTCTGGTCTCATTTGCAGTAACGGATTCACTCTTACCGTGAAGGCAGTTGAAGAACGTTAGTCTTTGGGGCATTACATTGTCCTGACTGGTATAGAACTCCTCTAACTTTTCTTGGTATGTCCACGGCTGATTTTTTTTCTGTTGATGTCATCTTAGGTAGTACTGATGTGTAGAAATCTGTCAGTACTGTGTCTGGCAAACCTAGGTTGAATGCAGCTATCTCGACAGTGTATTTGTCTTCTTTCCAATGTGTCGAGTCCGCCATTGGTTTAGACAAATCTCGCCAGCCATTTTGCAATATACAGTGGGAGTTAAACTTCCTCCAAATTCGCACACTATTGGCTCATTTACTTGTTGTAAAGTGAGCCAAAAAGAATCCTAGTATTTAGCTTAGAAACGCCGCGCCAGGCTGTGGGGGCAACTTTTGGTCATAATTTCATCCTTACCGACCCGATTTCCGTAGGTTTATATGGCTTGAATACACTAACAATATCCTGTCAATCATTCCCGATATAAAAGTCACTTGAACTCTTTAGTTATCAGTCCCTACACGTGGAATAAAAATGTTACCCCTATAATTTCACATTACCTGTCAAAATAACATGGGGAATTCCCCAAAGGTCATGTGACGGCGTACAAATTATACGTCATAGTTAAAGTCAACCTGTATTTTCGTCCCAAATAGAAATTTCCCACTTCCAAGTCAGAATCACAACGTCCCTTGGTCCGAGGACGTTGTGTAAGCCTCATTTTCGAGTTTGTCAAACGAGAATCTCGAGAGGACGCCATATTTTCCCGCATGACTTGAAAACTGCTGTTTGAAAATTATATATGATTTTAAAAAAATATCTTGTTAAACACGCTTGGTTTGGTCCAAAAAGCTACAGACTTGACAAGTGTCCACTACAGTATCCACGTGCAACTTTTGGAGAACAGGATATTGTTATTCATAAGGATTTTTAGTGGTAAATACAATGTTTTTTTACACATTTTGAAATAACGGTTTTCCTCTTTACATATTTAATATTGGGAATTAAGTATTGCATAAATGGTTACATTTTTATAGCAGTATTATTCTTTCTTAGATCACTTTCTACAACTCTGTGATTCTTTAAATACAAATCACTCGTAGGAATATCAGTAAAGGCGTGGGTAATTTATTCGGTGCTTATCACGCTATTTATCAAGCTGAAGTAATCAGGAATAACCAGGACGTCTTTTACGTGATGGATAAAAGTGTTCATTGAGTGTCAAGCAATTTATCAAGGAAATAAATAACTGTGTGATGGATACTTGCTCAACCGGAATAAACTGTGGACTTGCAACCGCGTGCGACGTTTTGAGTGCGTTTCAAGTGCAAATTAATGTTCCACAGTCTAGAAGAGAACCAGACAAGCCGGGTCAACAAAACACCAAGCTGTCGGGATAATAACCAGAGCGTGGTGTATTGAAAACAGCCTTGAACTAAATGGACCTAAAAGACTGTTTCCTCTTGACTCGTACTAGATCTATAAAGTAATTTGCACTAAGTAAAACTAATACAGTATACGTTTTGTCGTCTAGATCTACATAGTATTTTTCAAACTAGACAGTTTTAAGTTTTGTTATACTGTTTTGTAGTGCAAACGACTGGTTAAATTATTAAATTGTATTATATATTGTTGATTAAATTCAGATTAAATTCTCTAGTGT